>JAZGTJ010004818.1:0-29466 GCA_036877575.1 Botia almorhae
TTCTACTCAAACTATCTATTCATAACCCTTAATTGATTATATAACATGCACTTGTTTCTCCTACCTGTTTCTCTTTGTCTGTGTGTCTGTCTGTCTGTCTGTATGTCTGTCTTTGTGTTCTGTGTACATTTATCATACATGTAAAGCTGCTTTGTAACAATGTCCTTTTGTGAAAAGCGCTATACAAATAAAGTTGAATTGAATTGAATTTCAGACGATGTTTCCAGACTCTGACATCGCTAAATCATTTAGGTGTGGGAAAGATAAAACAGCTGACATCGCACGCTTTGGACTAGCAGATTTGATCAAGAGACACCTCATTTCGAAAGTGACGGGACCGATCGTGCTGATGTTTGACGAAAGTCTGAATCGCACCTCCAAAATGAAACAGCTGGACCTGCACGTACGTTTTGGGGAAAGCGGGCAGGTACAATCAAGATACCTGGGATCCCAGTTCATGTGGCATGCTACAGCCGAGGACTTAATGAAGAATGTGAAAGTAAGTAACGTTAATGTTTTATTTTAGCATTTTTACTTTCACGTGTATAGTTTTTTTATTAGCAGAAGAGTGATTAGGGTTACCTTTTCTTTTGTATTAAGTGGATTTTTATCCATTTTTCATCTTGTTTATACTACCTGTTAAACAGTAATGTGTCTACCTCCCTTAGCTATAACTATTTAAGGAATAATTCAATTGTATTTAATCACACTTAACATGTATAACATCAATAACTGTATGAAAGAAGAAAAATTTGAGCAGATCCATGGCTAAAAGCAAAAGACCTATCTGCCAAGGGCTGGATAGTTGAGTATTAGGACAATAGTGTTGTATAATATAGGCCTATATACATGGTTCAATGGGCATTGTAAAAAAAGTATGGACACAATTAATAGACATGGGTGGCTGCAATCACACTATAATGCATGCTTATTCATTTCTTGGTTAATTTTACACAACACTTTAATTCATATTCATTTAGAGATTCTGTTATTTCTGGTGTTAAGTTTTTGTTTATTTGTTTATCTCAGGAGTGTGTCGACCCCCTTGACCTAGGGAGACTGGTGAATTTTAAATGTTTTAAACTCTTCCAACAAGAGCATGCAGAAAGGTATGGAGGTTCTCAGCTTGTTGCTGTGGGAAGCTGTGGATTTCACACATTACATAATGCAGTCAAAAGTGGCTTTTCCATATGGCAAGTGGAAAACTACTGAGAGCCATGCACATATTATTCCATAATGTGCCCGCAAGGAGAGAGGACTACACTGCTGTGACCAAGTCCACCATCTTCCCTTTATCTTTCTGTGGTCATCGGTGGCTTGAAAACCAGCCTGTAATAGAGAGGGCTCTTGAAGTTTGGCCATCACTTACACAGTATATAGATGCGGTAAGAGAAAAACAACTCCCAAACCCTGGGACAGCATCTTTTGACACAGTGGAGGATGCCATGAAAGACACACTCATTGTGGCCAAGTTACACTTCTCCTTGACTGTTGCCAGGCTTTTCAGTCCCTTTTTGAAGAAGTATCAAACAGACGAGCCAGCGATGCCCTTTTCTGTAGTTCAATGATGCATCCAACCTGTCTTCAGTACTGTTCAATTTAAATAAATGTATTATGCCACTAATTTTGTGATTCTGCATTTCCTTTTTATGTGTATGTGTGTTTTTGATGTTTTGATATAGGTCTTAAATTTAATTCTTAATGGTCTTAGAAAGGTCTTAAAAAGTCTTAAATTTGACATTATGAAACCCGCAGAAACCCTGTACTAGATTTATATAGGGGAAACCAATACTAAAATATCAGTGCAACCATCCCTCATGCTCTGTGATCTTATAACACATGATTATCATGTATGGCAGTGGTTGTATTAAACTCAGTGTCTTTATTCTCTTGTAGTGAGCAGTCTTTGGCACTGCACATTTTCCAGCATCATTTAGATGTTAGATCATCACACATGATATTAGTGCAGGTCTGCTGATGGCCTGCTCAGATTTTGTTGTTTTTATCTAGATTAGAACAGCTGAACAGTTTGGACACACACAACGCAAACCAGATGTCGGTATCAGAATCTTTCTGGCTGCACTGAAGGGGTTGCTCAGTATGAGAGTTTGTTATAGGCATGTTATAGACTCTTATTCTGCGTATTTTCTGGGGAAAGAAATTGCTGCATCCCTTGTGCTTTCTCAGTGTAGTAATGTAGACAATTTAAAGTGATTTAAACTGAATGGTTTGGTTTGTGGAGTCTGTGAAGGAATAGCTCTTACAAAACAGTACTGCAGTGGTACTATGGTACAGTACAGATAGTATCAGTTGGATACAATACAATTTATTTAACGTTTTTTAATCTTAATGGGTTACTAATCAGGTTAACTGTGATAAGTGCTGCACAATATTGAAGAAAACTGATATGCAACACACAATAATGCTTTTTAAATAAATTTTTATTTAAAAATAAAATATTTATTTTTATTTACAACTAAAAATTTTAACCAGCCTGTTTTAAATTCTGTCTGAAAAAGAAAGCTTCATTGCAACTATAGTCTCTCTTATCAGAATGCTATCTGCATTAACCTAAAACCTAAACTATACGTAACTTATTAACATAAGTATTACATTTATTCAGTTATTGCAAATCATTGCCATATAAATATATGAAAAATGTCGATATTTTGAATATATTAGGCATCTGTAACTGTCGTTTCACTTTTGTAACTTACAGTTCTTTAATCCTGCTGTATCAGCTTGAACTCAGCTGCTATAATCACACACTCTGGTTTATTTGTGTACCTTCCTATTTAAATTTACACACAAATATACAAGTAACAAACTTTCCCCATCAAGCTCCAACAGTAATTCTTCATCTGTTTATTCTCCGCTGATTGGCTTGTATGTGTTTAAGCAGAAAAGTTCGTTATAGTTCATCCTGTCTATAAAATTCAGCATTTTCTGAACACAACTGTACTTTGGCTCATTTTGTTTTACCACAGTGTTTCTTACAGAAGTGGAGTCTATGCCAGTTTTAAAGTCCTAAATCTCTGTTCTTAAGTTAATGTGTGGTATTATAACAAAGAGGGGGGTATGTTAGTTAGTCACATTATGAAGTTTTGGTTCTCCTTCTTTTTTGTTTTATCTTTTTATTCTTGCTTTTTAATGAGTTTTGTCTTAAATAATTGTTGAAATATTCCTGGCAAATCAATTAAACATTTTAAATCCATACATTTTGTGGAACATGGCCATTTGTACTTTAGACAATAATTTATATTTCATTTTATTCAAGTGTCAATATATGTCTTAAGTAAACTGTCAACACTTTAATGTTTGTTTAAAAACTTTTAAGAGTAAACCCTCCCTGAGAAATATACACTTGAGTGAAAAGTTAAGCAACACACTAGTGCTTATACTGGATGTCTAGGTCAGTATCTGTCTCTATGTGTGTGTGTCAGGTGACCCATGCCCCGAAGGGTGACCAGTCAGGTCAGCTGTTGGGCTTGTTTGATGAAAAAGCTTTTTTGGCCAGTAAACAGCTAAAAGCTGGTGAAGATCCGTATCAAGAACATGCTTTTAACCTGCAGGAGAGCGATCGACTGGGCAGCGAGCGCGCCATCAGAGACACACGCCACTATAGGTAACACACACAACTGCACTCACTCACATTTTTTTAGAAACACACATTACCTCACAAGCCCCTTCTAAGGCTGATCTAAGTCTAAAGTACGCAGCGGTTTTTAATTTGGACCAGCATTATATGAGCATGACCTCATGGGCAGGTCCACAAAGTCAGTACTCTGCAGACATTCTCCACAAAATTGGACCAGTCATTATTTATAAGGTCCAAGACTCAGTGTTTATGTTTTGATCTGCAGTATATTTAATATTGTACACATCTTTGTGTGTGTGTGTGTATGCATGTGTGCATGTGTGTGCTTGCTGCATTCACAGATGTGCCTCCCTGATCTTTGACTCTGATCTGCCACCCACCAGCATCATCATCACTTTTCACAATGAGGCGCGCTCCACTCTGCTGCGCACTATTAAAAGGTGACAGGCTACACTGGATAAAAGACACATACACAGAGTCTCTTGAGCAGTATTGGAGTCACTGACATTCAGATTTATGGATGAATAAAAAATTCGGTGTTAAAAGCCATATCAGAAAACTAATCAATGTCAAATAGTGCGTAAAAAAGTAAATGTACAGGCTATAAATATTTCTTACCACCATGAATCTGTATTTTCCAAAAAATATACTGTCTATATTTGTTTTTGAATCTTTAGCTGTTTTTGGCATATTGTTGTGAAAAATGCAGGTTATTGTATCACTTGTATTATTTCAATGCATATAATATAATATCGCAATATATGTGGTACGATGTCACAATGAGTCACAATGTCACGAGTAATCAATCTGCCTGTACTTGGAACAGTAGAAATGATCATATACATCAAAACTATTCACCACTTCTAATGTTTTGTTTTTGCTTAAAGTGATGAATACTTCTGTGCCACATAAAGTTCTGCAGGAAAAATGCCTCCTAAAAAGACTGATGCTGATACATGTGACGACAGCATGTGTTTCCACAGATGTTTTCTTGAGTTTGATTTAAATCACTGATGTCAAATACATCGGCAAGGGTTAAACTCACAGTCGGATTTAAACTTTACTATATATTATGATGCAGTTTATGTTTATGATGCAGTACACAGTTAACTGCCTATTTAATGTCAAAGACACAGTTATTAACTTGGCGAATGTTCGTTTTGGGCCCTCAGGTCAGCATGAGCTGCAGTGTGTTAAGCTTTCTCTGCTCCCACATAAAAAAGCTTTTTAAATACATGTTTGTGTTTTTTGTTATTTGTCCTTCTGTCTTTATCTAATCCTTTTAAATGTGTTTGTTCAGTGTGTTAATGAGAAGCCCAGCTCACCTGATTCAGGAGATTATTCTTGTGGACGATTTCAGCTCTGACCGTGAGTAGCTATTTATTTTATTATAAGAGCACAGACACACACACACACACACACACACGTTTACTTATCTAAATGGACATGCAATGGACATTGCATAGACATGTATTGTTTATATACACAGCTGGTTATAAACACTATAACCTAACCTTATCCTACACTCTAACCCCTAACAGAAATCTTTTTTCATGTGCTCAGATTTAAATATCTCCGAACACACAGATTGCTTTTAGAGTATGCATCTGGTGGAGGCCAGAGTGAATGCAGCCCTGCTGTTGTCATGGCGAGGAAAACACATACCACAATTTGAATTGTGTCTCTACTGTGATTACTGCTAAATGGACAAAAAACTGGCAATTGAGTGTGTGTTTATTGTGTGCTTGTATTTGTTTGTCAAGTGTGTAAAGTGTGTATTTGTGTGTGGTGTGTTTGTCACTTCCCTGAAATATGACCCATAGGAGCACAGTTAGCACCCCTATTGGCAGCAGGGGACAACAGAGAGTCTTTTTGTTAAAGTTATATTTCAGGATTACTGTAGATTGATTGGTTGAGCATTGTGTTAGAGCAGTGCAATGATCATGGGTTCGATCCCAGCAACACTGATAAAATGGGTACTGTGAAAGCACTGTAAGATGCTTTCCCAAGTGTCTGCCAAATGCATCAATATAATATTGTAAGGGAGCATTAAGGGGGTATTAAGGGGGTAAGGGAGTGTTTAAAATCTCCACACATTGTGTTTAAACAAACACACAATTTAATTGGTAACAACGGTCATACGTCATTTCCTGACATGACACTGGGGTTATTTTTACACAGTCAGAGGTTGCTTAACTATAAAACATAAATATGTCGTAATTAGCTGTTTGTACAAACAACCTGTGGGGTTGTTTTTTGGAAAAGGGCAGTCTGCACAAGAGTGAGGACAGTGTGTCCTTTTAGCCAGTTGAATCAGGTTATGAGGGGATAGCATTTTACCTATAGATCCCAAACAGGCCATAAACCATCACAGAACCCCCAGTGGCCTTAACACGGTTGATATAATGCATTGTATGGATTGTTGGGTCGTATGCTGTGCAGAATGCTGCACTGAATAAGCTGCAGTTCAAATCTTCTTTCTTTCTCCCTGTCTCTGTGTGCGTTAGCGTCTCTCTGGCTACATTCACACCAGAACGTAATGTGGTCTAAATCTGTTTTTTTCTCATGTGATGCAGATCTGTTTGTTGAACAGTGTAAACAGTACAAATCACACTGAAATGTTGCTAGGGAAATGTCCAGATGGCCCACCTTTAAATGTAATTTTTACACCATACTTAATATTATTTTGGAAATTGCACAGTATTAATATTTGCACAGAATGATGCAAAAATATTTGTTTAAACATATTTTCATGTACATTAAGTTAGAAATGTTATGAAATGTGCTTTGAGAAATTATAAAAAATAATTCAGATGTAATACATAGGTTTAAGCCTGGAAGCTTTAAATTGTTTTTGTTCCATATAAAAATTGAATATTGTTAAATTTGTTGATGATGTTGTGATTATTATAACAGGGTAAGGTGTTTTACACATGCAGGTCTTGAACAAAACTCATGAATATTTCTTTATATCCTTCTAAACAACAATCTACACAAACATTTCTCAGTCAGACACATAGCTGGCAAACACTGTGAGAATCTGCCTGTTAGGTCATTTTGGTATCTGCTATTAGACTTGACTTTCGTTCTTAAAGTAATCTGTGATCCAAAACCAACCCCCCCCCAACCCAACACCATCTGTTTCTCTCTCACTCTTTCTGTAACACATGTAAACACATGTGGTTGATGTGGTTGCTCTGAGGGCTGTAGTAACCTTATGTGCTGTGTGATCATGCTGTAATTATTTCTTCCTCCTCAGAGGTCACACACAGCTTAGACTGTGTTCGCTTGTGTGTGTGTGCATGAAAATACTCATTCACAGATTACTTTTATTACACAGCTCACTAGAATACTTAAACATGATTGGTCAATAGTGACATGCTGCAGTCAGATACTTTTGTATAATGAGCACTGATCTGTATAACTGGTTGTTGTCCCTGGCTACCAGTTTATGACTTTGCCAAGCTACATGTACTTTAATGTCTCACTCCACTCACTTTTCTTCATATTGATAAATGAACATTTTAAACTCAAATCAATATTCCACATCAATTGATTCATATATTTGGTTTATTTGTTTTGATAAATTTGTAACTTTGCATTTAAATGAACATGATATAATAATGCAAAAATTGCTGCTCATATAAAATTATTCTGGATAATTTAATGTGACTTTTCTCTCTCTTACTGTAGCAGAGGACTGCCGGCTGCTCTCTCAGATCCCAAAGGTGCGCTGTCTGCGCAATGAACGGAGGGAAGGTATGTGTGTAAAATAAGCAGGAAAGTTATGTTTGATAAAATATGTTCAGTGCACAAATCAAAACAACAAATAAATTACAGCATCATTCAGGCACAGAACTGCTTAAAGAGACAAAAATGAGGAAATGACGCTCAAACTGTATTTCTGATGGTGAAACGAAGAACAGACATAAATCTTTGAATGGAAAACAGCATCAGATGTTTTCAAGTGCAGGATGTATATTGGGGCACTGACTTGAATCAGTTGTTGCTGCAAAATGCAATGCTGGAGCCAAGCCAAAATTTTACACGATGTAGTAATAAATGGGCAACTTATTACTGTAGGTGTCACTTAACATTTACATTAACATTTAATTAACATTTAATGCTTCTAGAATTCTAGAAGTTTCTTTGTAATCATGTTTTTGTAATTATATGTTTTTTTTGTTTTGCTCTTAATCATGTTAGGTTTAATGCATTACAAATTCAATATTTTTAATATTTTACTGTTTGCCATTTCTTTTAGGTTCTTATTTCACAGTTTATGCTAATGCATGTGTTATGTTGTTCATGTAATTTTGGGACAGTGATGTGTGTGGAATGAATGTTATATAGTGTTAATGTGATTTTGGGACACTGATGTGTGGGTAATGAATATGTTGTTGATAAGGTCTGATCAGGTCTCGTGTGAGAGGAGCATCAACCGCGTCAGCCTCTATCCTCACATTCCTGGACAGCCACTGTGAGGTGAACACAGACTGGCTGCAGCCCATGATCCAGAGAGTGAAAGAGGTATGGGATCTCAACTACACACTAAGAAATCACACCTTACACACACAAAGATTGCTACAGGGTTTAAACTGCACAGTACCACAGCTCTGAGTTGAGCACAGAGTTTTGGGAGTTATTAATGAGTCATAAATGATCTGAATCCAGACTGGATCTTCTGAGGGACTTTTTCCAGAGAGGGAAAGAGGACATTTTTCTTCTCACAGCTGCACCGTGTCATCTCTCTCTTCCTAAATCATGAAGAGAAGATTATCTTTATCCTCATCGTTTTACTCGCTTTTCTTTTGCACAAATATGACTACACAATATCCCTTCACCCTCATGTTATAGTAGTTATAATACTAACAAAGTTTTAATATTCTTTATAACTTCATTGGATTTATCTTGTGGCTTTACTTAGTCATCCTCTGTGATGTAAATCACTTGATCAGTGTTCATTCATAGACTCTTTCACACTTAACTCTCAAATACTTTTTTAAGACAGTACCAGGGTAAAACCTGTTGGAAACAGGTGATTGCTCCAGTAAAATAAGTTACTTTCTGAGTATAAAAAATATGCCTGTTTTAAGACCATTAAAGCTTTTTGCATTGTGACAGTATTTTTTAAATATCACATTTTCATAATAGAAAAAACAATTATATAGTATTTGAAATAATTTATACATCATGATAATGTTTTGTACATAGTTTAAAGTAGTCTGTACATTTTAAAGCCATAATGTTTCATCTCTCATCACCATCTCTGTTTGAAACATAAAATTTCAATTTACTCGTAAACTTATTTTCCTAAAGGGGTACTTCACCCGAAAATGAAAATTAGCCCATAAATTACTCATCCTCAAGGCATCCTAGGTGTATGTGACTTTAGTCTTTCTTTTATATGGCAAGTTTGAATGTAAACATCTGTATAAAAAGTACAGCCAACTGTTACGTGTCAGGACTCTTATTTTGAAGTTTCTGTTTGTTTCTGGTTTCCACTGTTTTCACGCACTTCCTGTTTTGTAATCAGTATCACCTGTTCACCTTTAATTAGTCATCCTATTTAAGTTCACTGTTCTTATGTTTAGGTTGTCGGTTATTGTTGGATGTATGTTTATTGCTTTTGGGTTTCCCGTTGTTCTTTGTACCTTGGATTATCTCTTTGAGTCACGTTGCTGTCACACTTGTTATTACTTTCCTCATTCATACGGTTAGTGTTGGTTTGTCTCTGTTAATTAAACACCTTTTTGTTATTTACTTCCGTGTCCTGGTTACTAGTCACAGTTTCACAACACTATTCGTAACACCAACATGGCAGTGTACCAGCACCATGTCAATAACTTTAAATATCATTGGTGACTGCAGTCATAAGACATGCAAGAACCACTGAGATTTGGAGTCCTGACAATTATAAATCATTATTATAAACTTAAGGTTGCAAAATAGGATAAAGTGAGGAGACTGTCAAGGTGTTAAGGCCAAAACATGCCCAGACACGCTCAAACATTGTCAAACATGCTCAAAAATGCCATAAGTACAGCCAACATGGTGGCATGCCAACACCATGTCAATAACTTCTGATTGGTAACTGCAGTCATGAGACATGCAAGAACCAATGAGATTTAAAGACCCAACAATTATAAATCATTATAAACTTATAAAAAGGAAAAAACTTCAACTTAAGGAAACTGTTGAAGTGGCTGTCTACATTATTCTCCCAAAAAATGTTTTGTATCAAAATAGTTTTGTGTTTTTTGTGTAGTTTTGAGTGAGGGAAACATGAGCTTCGATGATGGTCCATCATTAGCTGTTGTAATGTATGAAGCTGCTCTATGTGGGATGTGTTACAGATGGTGGTCTTTCCCCTATTGTCTTTACAGAGAGTGCCAGCTCTAATTGAAAACACATGACTGTCTTTTGCTGTTGTTATATGAACTTCCCCAGCACAAGTTTTTATGCGACACTTGCTTACATGCTTGTGAATAATTCTACATGCAGCGTATACTCAAAGCATTAAACCAAGTGACATATTGACCTGCAATTTGATGTTTGTTTATATGCTTGATAAACACACACACACTTGCTGTTGGTTACAGTCTTGCAGAAGCTTTTCATCGCTACCAACTGTAAAACGCTACAATATTTTAAGCCTGTCAGATCTTGTGCTTGTGTCCTTCAGACCTCAGATCTGATACAAGTCAGAAACATGACAGGTAGAAATTCTTATTATTTTATTTTAAGAAGATAGAATCAGCTTCCGTTGATGTGGTACCAGGTAGCAATTTTACAGGTTCTGCAGCCCTTTGGAAATGTGATGTCACCACTTCTGGTTTCTGTTGACTTGTAGGATCACACACGTGTTGTCAGTCCCATCATTGATGTCATCAGTCTGGATAACTTCGCCTATCTGGCCGCCTCTGCAGATCTGAGAGGAGGTGAGAGAGCTTAACATCTGAAGATCTCAGTGTATGTCTGTAACCTCTGAGTGAGGGTTAAAAGTTTCTTCTCATAGAATGAACACTTTCAGGTCTTTCTGAGATGAGATCTATGCCATCCACTTTAGCTCTTTCATTTCTCCTATAGAATAATAGCAGGAACATGGAATAGTTAGGGTTAGATAAAACATTTTTTGCTTCGAAAGAGAAACATCTGAGCACTAAAATATTCCTCATTGGTCTGTCTGTGTGGTAGCGATGACAGTAATCTGTTCAGGGTCTGATTGCTGACAATGCATGTGCTGAATCACAGTGTTGATTAAAGCTGTTCCTGCAGGTTTTGACTGGAGTTTACATTTCAAATGGGAGCAAATTCCTATAGAACAGAAAATGGCAAGAAATGACCCCACACAACCAATCCGGTCTTTATAAACATCTTTTTCTTCATATGTATATATTATATATATATGTATATATGTATGTGTGCGTTTCTGTATTAGTGTGTGTGACTAACAACAGCTAAAATGTTTTTGTAGGACTCCAGTAATTGCTGGAGGAATCTTTGTTATGAATAAGGGCTGGTTTAACCACCTGGGCCAGTATGACACTCACATGGATATATGGGGAGGTGAAAACTTTGGTATGTTTACTCTTTTACTCAAGGTTGGATGTTAAACCCTCACATCTGTTCTATATACAGTGCCTTGCAAAAGTATTCATACCCCTTGAAGTTTTCCACATGTTGTCACATTACAACCACAAACTTAAATGTTTTTTATTGACATTTTATGTTATAGACCAACACAAAAGTAGCACATAATTGTGAAGTGGAAGGAAGATGATACATGGTTTTCAAAATTTTAAGCAAATAAAAATCTGAAAAGGGTAGTGTGCATTTGTATTCAGCCCCCCTGCGTCAATAATAGAGCCTCCTTTCACTGCAATTACAACTGCAGTCTTTTGGGGTATGTGTCTACCAGCTTTGCACATCTAGAGACTAACATTTTTGCCCATTCTTCTTTGCAATATAGCTCAAGCTCAGCCAGATTGGATGGGGAACGTCTGTGAACAGCAATTTTCAAGTCTTGCCACAGATGCTCAATGGGATTTAGGTCTGCACTTTGACTGGGCCATTCTAACACGTGAATGTTCTTTGATCCAAACCATTCCACTGTAGCTCTGGCTGTATTTTTATGGTCATTGTCTTGCTGGAAGGTGAATCTCCTTCCCAGTCTCAAGTCTTTAACAGCCTCCAACAGGTTTTCTTTCAGGATTGCCTTGTATTTTGTTCCATCCATATTCCCATCAACTCTAACCAGCTGCCCTGTCCCTGCTGAAGAAAAGCATCCCCACAACATGATGCTGCCATCCTCATTTTTCACAGTTGGCATGGGATTTTTTATAACCTAACCCTGCTTTAAACTTTTACAAAACTTTATCCCTGACTTGTTTGGTGAGTTCCCTGGTCTTCATAATGGTGTTTGTTCACTAGTGTTCTCTAACAAACCACTGAGGCCTTCACAGAACAGGTGTATTTATACTGAGACTAAATTACACACAGGTGGACTCTATTAACTCATTAGGTGACTTCTGAAGGCAATTGATTGCACTGGATTTTACTTAGGGGTATCAGAGTGCAGGGGGCTGAATACAAATGCACGCTACACTTTTCAGGTTTTTATTTGCTTAAAATTTTGAAAACTGTATATCGTTTTCGTTCCGCTTTACAATTATCTGAATAATATATATATACTTTGTTGGTCTATCACATAAAATTCCAATAAAATACATTTAAGTTTGTGGTTGTAGAGTGAGAAAATTTAAAAAGGTTCAAGGGGTATGAATACTTTTTGCAAGGCACTGTATGTACTGTACTGTACCTCATGACTACTTTCATGATTTTATTATGTTGTAGTACAAACATACTTGACACAGACAAATAAGAAACAATTATGCTGTAAATACAAATGGTTATACTTCTTTTTGTTCATAATAACTAGAATTTTACATTAAATGCTGCTTGTCCATGCAAAACATGCTGGCACACAATGGAGGGTATTGTGGGTAGATACCAGGCTGATACTATGCATTTCCATATGTTTATCTAGGTGGTTGCTAGAGCTTTGCAGGGAGGTTACTTGGTTGTTCTGGTGTATTGGGCCATGTCAAAATAACCTATCACTAACCCTGATTATAACCAGTAGTAATACACATGCCTAAACACACTAAAACACGCCCAAACATGCACAAAACACCTAGACATGACCCAAAATAACACCCAAACATTTACATTACATCTACATTCATTCATTTAGCAGATGCTTTTATCCAAAGTGACTTTGATCCAAAGAGAGCATTAAACATTTTGTCTTAAGAACCAACAAGCCAAGTCTACAAAGCTACATGCCCAAACACACTGACATGCCCAAGCTCGCCAAAACATGGTCAAGCACACCCAAACATGCCCAAACACTGCAGTGTTCACCTTTAATTAGTCATCCTTTTTAAGTTCACTGTTTTTATGTTTAGGTTGTCGGTTATTGTTGGATGTATGTTTATTGCTTTTGGATTTGCCGTTGTTCTTTGTACCTTGGATTATCTCTTTGAGTCACGTTGCTGTCGCACTTGTTATTACTTTCCTCATTCATACGGTTAGTGTTGGTTTGTCTCTGTTAATTAAACACCTTTTTGTTATTTACTTCCGTGTCCTGGTTCCTAGTCGCAGTTCCACAACACTATTCGTAACACCAACATGGCAGTGTGCCAGCACCATGTCAATAACTTCTGATTGGTAACTGCAGTCATGAGACATGCAAGAACCAATGAGATTTAAATTATAACTACAATTAGAAATCATTATTATAAACTTAAGGTTGCAAAACAGGGTAAGGTAAGGAGACTGTCAAGTTGTCAAGGCCCAAATATGCCCAAACACTCAAACATGATTTTGGTTAATTTCAGTAAGCACAAAGTAAAAGTGACATTTTCTAGTGAATGTCAGGTGTTTGTCCCTTTTATTCACCCTGTACGTTTTATGACATGGATTTTGGGTGGGATCCGCAGTGTTTCTTTTAAATATGAAGTGTATTTTTATATGCGAAAATTCCCTAGCAGACTCAGCTATCAGTTACATGTTACAAGTGGAGTTTATTGTTATTTTAACCATATACAAGTACATAGTGGAACGAAACAACGTTTCTCCAGACCAAGGTGCTAGATTGAACAAACACATCACAGTCATACAAGGGCTACATAATTTATTCATAAAGTGCACAAGTTCAAACATGTGCAGACAGCACAGGACAGTACAATGACTATTGGGACAGACTATGGGCATAGTAAGTCCCAGTGCAGTGCCACCCAGTACACAGTTCTGTTAAAGATAAGAAAAGTAAACCTGGTGACAATAACAGATGTAAACATGAATGTAAACATAAGTGTAAACATTAAACATAAGTGTGACCATAATTATAGCAGCAAGATGTGCAAACAAACGTAGTGCAAAAAGGACTGTAGAGGATGGAAAATGCACAGTTGTGTGTATATATAAGTGTGTGTGTGTGTGTGTGATCCTTCAATTCAGTTTCTGAGTACTGAGGAGTCTGATGGCATGGGGAAAAAACTATTGCAAAGTCTGGTCATGAGGGCCCGAATGCTACGGTACCGTTTGCCAGACGGTAGAAGGGTAAAGTGTGTGTGAGAGGCGTGTGTGGGGTCATTCACAATGCTGGGGGCTTTGCGGATGCAGTAGAGGTGTAAATGTCTGTGATGGAGGGAAGAGAGACCCTGGTGATCTTCTCAGCTGTCCTCACTATCCACTGAAGGATCAGAGGCGGTGCAATTCCCAAACCAGGCAGTGATGCAGCTGCACAGGATGCTCTCAATGGTCCCTCTGTAGAACATGGTGAGGATGGGGGGTGGGAGATGTGCTTTCCTCAGTCTTCTCAGAAAGTAAAGGCACTGCTGGGCTTTCTTGGTTATGGAACTGGTGTCGAGCGGCCAGGTGAGGTTCTCCGCCAGGTGAACACCAAGAAACTTGGTTCTCTTGACGATCTCTACAGAGGAGCCGCCGATGTTCAGCTGAGAGTGGTCATGGTGTGCTCTTTTGGAGTCAACAACCATCTCTTTAGTTTTGTCCACATTCAGAGACAGGTTGTCAGCTCTGCACCAGTCCGTTAGCCGCTGCGCCTTCTCTCTGCTGACTTGTCGTTCTTGCTGATGAGACCCACCACTGTTGTGTCATCGGCGAACTTGATGATGTGATTCGAGCTGTGCATTGCTACACAGTTGTAAGTCAGCTGAATGAACAGCAATGAACTGAGCACACAACCCTGTGGTGCCCCAGTGCTCACTATGGTGGTGTCTGGAGGTGCTGTTCCTGATCCGGACTGACTGAGGTCTCCCAGTCAGGAAGTCCAGGATCCAGTTGCAGAGGGAGGTGTTCAGGCCCAGCAGGTTCAGCTTTCCAATCAGGTGCTGGGGAATGATTGTGTTGAATGCTGAGCTGACATCTATGAACAGCATTCAATCATATGTGTCTTTATTGTCCAGGTGGGTGAGGGCCAGGTGGAGGGTGGTGGTGATGGTGTTGCCGTTATCTGTTGAGCGGTTGGGGGCGTTAAGCGAACTGGAAGCCATTGGTAGACCGATTCCCCTAAACAGTGTTAACAAAGGTTCTGCGGCACAGTTAATTCTATTGCTTCTAAGCCTTCCACCCACCCGTCACAGAAACATTGTCTTAACCAATGGCATGAGAAGGGGGAGGGACTGTCTTCTGTCTTTGTACTTTTCATTGCTCTTTGTCTGTTTCCTCATGTCCTCTGCTCTCTCTGCAGTTGTTTTATACATCAGTCTTCTTCATCTGATGTTGTAGAGCTTTCGTTTAGAGTGTGGATGTGTGGAGGCAGTCTGGAGATCCTTCCGTGCAGCCGCGTGGGGCACGTCTTCAGGAAACGCCACCCCTATGACTTCCCAGAGGGCAATGCGCTCACCTACATCAAGTAATTGGGCCTTGATTTAACTGTTCACATGTCACATGCTCTAAGGTTAGGGCTGAGACTTCAGTGGCATGACATCTGTTGCAGGAACACACGGCGAGCTGCAGAGGTCTGGATGGATGAATATAAACAGTATTATTATGCTGCAAGGCCATCAGCACAGGGCAAGGCCTTTGGGAGGTCAGGAATCTGTCATATCTTCTTTACACCTTCTACAGAGGTTTTTATGACATTGTTCTAATTGACTAAATGCATGAAACATTCTTACGGATTTCTAAACTAATTTAAGCCAGCTGGAAAATTTCAGGTAATTTGTTACTTGTTGGTGTTGCAGTATCTTCAATTTTCTTAGGTAGCTTTAACAGCATCTGTAGTGTAAATCTTAGTTTAGAATCAAAATATAGTCTATTAAAAAGACAAGCCTAACATTAACTTAGTTTTCCTAATGTAAAATGACATGAAAAAGAGATTTCAGTGTCGTGAGGAGACAAGAGCTGATCACTGTTGTGTCCCTCAATGTTCCTTCTTAGCAACATTCAATTCCACCATTTCTTTTCACACATTCCCCCTCCAGACAATGAGGTCTGTAGGTCTCAGCCACTATATTCTATAGACCTCTGAGGTGGTACAATACCTCTGTGGAAAGAACAGTGGGATTTAAATGTGTATATATTGTGACTTGGTTTGTCAGGATGCAGTGTGTGTTAGTGGTGTGTGTGCTGGTGTGTCTCATATCGTGTTAGTTACGTAAGTTTGAACAGACACTTGGGCTACAGTGAGGGGAAGATTGTCAGTAAAGACCTTACATTTCAGTGATTCACTGAGCTTTTGAATGGCTTAGGAAAACTTGAAATAGTTTACGAAATAATAGACTCATTTTTATGCTGTTTTTATGGAAGTTAACACTGCTCTTTTATGGAATAATGACTCTTTATTCTTTATATATATTATGTTTATTCTTTAAAGATATTCTTTAAAAGTATCCCCTGTGTGTTGGGGGAGTAAATAATGGCAGTTTAATTTCAGCGTGAACTAACCCTTTAATCCCCTTCCCTCTCTACAGTATTGCTGATCGTCTCACACTCAGACGGAAGCTGAACTGTAATTCTTTTCACTGGTACCTTGAGAATGTTTACCCTGAACTCAAGTGAGTCACGCCCACTGGCATGTGTTTGAAATCTAATTGGCTGTCAGACTTAACCAGTCGAACTTTATTTAACACTGTCTGTGCTGAACAGTTTTTTGTTTGTATCTGGTGTTTCTGTGTTTTTTTCAGAATTCCAGAGCAGGAATCTCCGTACAGCCAGCTGAAACAGGGCGAGATGTGTCTGGAGAGCCACGGCACAGAGAGTCTGGGTTTAGCTGAGTGTAAGACTGCACCAAAAATACCCACGTCACAGGTGAATGGTTAACAGTGATCCATACTGAAATAAGCAACATAACTAACTTTCAGTCTTTTTGTTCCAAAGTATTTAGCTAAATGCTTTCATTGTTTTCATCAATGTTTTCTTTTGTATTTGTATAAATTAGGGTGTTTCCTAGTTTTATTTGTTGGATTTATGATCATTTGTTTGGGTTTAAACTTAGATGATCTTTACAGTAAAAGATATTCATTTTTAACAATATTTCCATCTTAAAGAAATTATCTGGTCACCTTTTAGCTTGTAGTATACTATCCACTTTATTAAAGGCAAGGTAATTTTTTATGCTGTTTCTATGCTGTTCAATGTTTTGCTATGCTGGTTGAAAGTCTTTTCACGGTCTGACTGCAATCACTAAGTGGTCTAAACATATTTTTATAAATATGCATCTTCTGTGGAAGGCGCAGGACCATAAAATGTTCATTCTACTTGCTTGTCAAACTTTGTATGCATTCATGTGTGGAGGAGGCGTGGCTTTGGAGAGCTGTCTGAAAGGAGGGTGGGATCTTATGCTTTCTCGATAGTTTGGTATTGCTAGTCTTTCCAATCTTGCCTACCCTGCCTTAAATTTAAAGTTTTACTGTAGTTTACTTTAAATGTATTAAATTATATGTACATTAGAATAGTTTTATTATTTAGAAAGGTACTTTTTTATAGTAGCATCCCCAACACTGGTATGATCTCGCACTTACCTGTGTTGTTATTTCACAGAAATGGACCCTGATTGAACCACAGATCCGGCAGAATGACCTGTGCCTAGCCATCACAGCTTTCTCTGCAGGGTCAAAGGTCAGACTGGACCTCTGCAACTCCAAAGAGTCCAGACAGGTGTGATGTGACAAAGTTGTCACCACCCATCCAGAATAAAATGTGTACAGGTTGGATGTCTTTCCTTAGAAGGGTTTCTCCAGCTATGGGCTTTGTTGGCTTTTAGAAATTGAACTTCCCTGAAACATTCTGGTCAAACTTCAAACATTCTGGTTTATTCTGTACTGGAGATGATGACTGTGTTGAGCTCCACCACCTGTTCACAAGTGATACTGCTCTGGAGTTTATACCAAGTGTCTTATTTCATTTCTAGCATGCTTTTTACAGACACTTTAGTCTCTTTGTTAAACAAGTATTGTACACTCACTTCTTCTTCTCAAAATGTCTCACAAGCTGGTTGTCATGATATTTCATAATGAGGACATTTGGCCCACACACACACCACAAATATTAAGCTCAAATCCAATGACCTCACTGTACACCCGTCACACAATGCGAGTTGGTTAAACTTTATTCGCTTCATTTCAATGTAAGACACTGTTTGAAACTACTCATCATTAAACAAGAGTTTACCTGCCGCCAACACCATTTAAAACTGTAGTTAGACATAATATAAGCTACTAACTAAAGGGCATCTGTTTTCTCTTTTAATAACAGATGATATCATTTTTACCATAAGAAATTAACAGCCTAAAGTGGAACAATAAAAACATTTTAAAAAACAAATATTTAAGGCACCTTTCTCCCAGTTACTCACCGGGTGCTGCAGTGAAAGCTGCTTACTGCTCCAGGTGTGTGTGTTCACAACTCACTAGATGGGTTAAATGCAGAGGTCACATTATAAGTATGGTTTACCGTACCTGATTAAAAACGTCACTTTCACTTATCCTGTACATCAAGGGTATAAATTCAACATCTTCCCTCTGTAAATGTAATTAACCTATTTTGATGTTTCTCCTTTTCCACCATGTAGAAATGGAGGCCCAGAGGCCCAGCGTTGCAGCATATGATCAGTGGCTTGTGTCTGGACAGCCAGCCCCCCTCAGGACCACCGGTCATAACTCAGTGCCGCCCCCAGGTGGCCAGCCAATCCTGGGAGCCACAGCTGGTCACCTGAGGTGAGAAGTGTAGGAGGAAGGAGGGAAAAGGGGAGGAGTTACGTAGGGTTGCAGACCTGGAGGTGCTGAAGGACCCAGAGGAAACTGTTTGTGCACTCATTTAGTTTGAATGTGCTTCCTTCAGAAAAATTAATGACAGCCATGTCCAAACCGCACATCTTTATTGTGATATAACCGAAGTGAGAAAAGCAAAGTCTGATGAAGTCTAATGGTCTGCATTCCAAGCTTTCACTCTCCAGTTTTCTGTTTTTCCGACTATGGAGTTCCATGGCATGGTCACTGTATGTCAGTTTACAGCAGTGCTTTGTGACATCTTGGGTTATTTTTTGAATGTTGTGTTAAATTTTCAAATGTGAGAGAATAGATATGTATATAAATCCCATTCACGACCTTTCAGGGCAGCCTCTGGGCCTTTGGCTTACGTATTCCTTCATCCCACCAACACTGTGGAGTCTGCAGCATATAGATTTAAATATCTGTTCTCATGATCTGTGTCTACAGAATGTTTCTGCTTGATTTGTTCAGCATTAGCTTGGGATAAAGTGCAATTCCTTGAGTTGAATCTTCTCTCACCATGGAAACTTCAGCGCCAGAAAGACTAAGAGGTTTATCTCAAACAGAAGTCAAAGATTAGCTGTAGTGAGCTTCTGCCTGACTTACAGAGGGTTTTATTGTCCTTGTTGAAGTTGTTTAGGCTAATGTAGTGGTTCGAAAAATATCCACTGAAGGCTCATGCTACAATAAAACAGAGTGGGATTAATAGATGGGTGCACAACACTTGTAAGGAGCTTTTATTCAGCTTGGTATGGTACATCAACACAATGAAAAGACATTTGCTAACATGTCACGCCCAAAGACTCTTTTTCCTGTCTTTCTCTTCTCTTTTTTTTCTAACTTTGTATTAACATGAAGCATCATTTTAAACATGCTAGATAGCAGTTATGTTATTTGAAAAAATAAAGACTCCTGCCAAAAACAGACAACATTTTAAAAATATTTTGTCTGAACTTTTATACACTATAATCATCTTTCCACTCTCTGCATCCTGGCCCATTGGGGTGTTAATTAGACATCTTCTCACGATACAATATCGATTCTCTTATCCAGCGATACAATATTTGCAGATACACAAAAACATTACAATTACATAAGAACATTGCAAACAGCAATACAATTACGATTTGATTAATTTGGGGGTATATTGAAGGATTTTTCGAATTTAGAAATTATGTTCCTTCTTTACACAGCCAGTTACATTTTTATTCTCACAAAACTCACAAATGCATAACATACATAACATGAATGTTTAATTAAACTCTTTGGAAATTGCACATCTAGTATCCCTATTGGGACATTTACAACAAAAAATACACTTTAGTTTATATTTTTTTAAATAAAAATTAATAATAGGTGCATGATTTGAGATGACAGTGATTGTATTTCAGCAGCCAAAAAGCTTTAATTCCATGTTTTCTTTTTAAATGCACTGACAAGTTTGCACTAGGCTGAATCCAGCTTCTTATTTGCAGCTTCTCATTGATGCTAACCGTTCCACCTTACAAGACGCGATGCTGAAATCTTATGTGTAGGATATTGCTCTAAAATATTGCACATAACAGTATAGTACGGAAATGAAAATACACGCTTTGGCGAAAATGTGTAACGGACGTCATGTTACGTGAAGATGTGAAGAGTGTCAAAACAAATGTACTTATATTTTACGTACCTATAAAAGAAACTATATTTTACGCGTGGCATTGATGTATCGTATCTTTAGACATTGGATCGATATATCGATCCATATCGATGTGTTCTTATACCCCTACTGGCCCACAGGCAGGGACACACACTGGATGCATGTCCAGTCCCTCATACACCTAAGGGCAATTTAGTGACTCCAATTCTCCTACTGTAATCTGCATATTTTAAGACTGTGGGGGAAACTGGAGGTAATTTATGCTGATACAGGGAGAATATGTGCACAAACACAGAAAGGCTTGTGTTGGACTCGAAAAAGGAATCTTCTTGATATAAAGCAACAATGCTACCCACCAAATTTTACACAAATTTATTTAACTATTATCACATATTGAATAAATGTTAAAATGTTAAAAACATGTTCCATTGATGTTACAGACTTCCAAAGATTGAGCAGCGCAGGCAAGTTGTTCTATTATAATAATAGTAAAGAATTAGGGTGTGAAGAGGGCAGGAGGGGAATGTTATAAAAAGTTATTTTAAGAACAGAGTTGTGTAACTAGTCAAATGCAGTGAATGCAATTCACTAAGTGACCACATGGTGGAATAGAGAATGTAAACCCCCACATCACGCTGCCTTGCATGTTCGCCCTCTAATAAAATAGATACCTGCTTATCATTGCAAACAATACTGTTTTTCATGGTATTGTTTGCAGGGAAAAGAGGCTATTTGATTATACTGCATGATAATTTGATGTTTCCACAATAGTTTCATAGAATTCCATTCCCAGTGTATCTAGTTACCACGAAAACACACTGGCACTTGCTGCTGCTTCAGCCATTATATAGTAGAAATATCCAAATAACAGTATGTGTTAAACAAGCTGACAGAAGCCTATCCATTTCTTTGTGGGAAACATTTCAATGTAACTGTTGTTTGTAACAGATTGTAGTTGACATATATGTACAGATAGCAGTGTTGATGTTGATGTCCATTCGCTGAATGTGACCCACAATCTTCCCACAATTCTTTTACTGTCACCATGCACATATGGGCCAGCAGGTACACTGGGGTGAGGTGCAAGTGAGGGAAGACAACTTTGAGTGCATAACAGGCCTGACTGCTCTGTTGAGATTTACTAGCATGCCATACATACCTCAGTGAACGCTGGTGAATCCTCACTCACAGCTGCTGTTTCAGACACAGCCCTCCAGGAATGCAAGCTAGTGTTAACAATAAAGTTGTTATACTGCAGTCTTTGTGTGCAGTCTTTACAGTTTTACAAAATGAATCCTATTTTATGGCTCAGTAGATAAAGTGACTCTAATAATGTGTTTTGTGTAAATATATAAACAGTAAAACGTTTGGACACTGTACTAAAGTCGGCTTAAGGCTTAAATACCTGAAAATAGTCTGTATACACCAAAAACATTATATGCTAACCATGTTATGTTTGTATGCATATTAGTCCAGTCAAGACAATTAATTCACTGCCGTGTTATTGAACTGCAATCCTTATCTTTTGCCTCTCCATCGCCATCTCTGTTCGAAACATAAAATTGCAAGTGGTTGGAGAGTATGGGATACATTTGCCACCTAAAGTATTGTGGTCACCAATCAAAAAACAATAAGCACAAATTAAAAAAGCATGAATGTAAACTTTAAATTTATTTTTAATTATTTCGCACAAAACTGAGACAATAGTGCAAAGTTTTCTAAATCACACACAAAATCACTGAGATGTGACATCAGGGCGGCTGTTAGTGCCATCATTGGTCCACTAATTCCAGATTGACTAACCAATCAATCGACGAGGGGATTTGACATCACTACAATGTGACTAAGATGGCTGCTGATGCTCACTCATACAAATAAATTATTTTGGATTGACTTAAAAATAAACCTGACACAAAATGTAGGCTAACAAAAGCCTTGTCATTTCACTTTGTAAATCTCAGAACATTTTGAAAAACAAAATTATATTATTAATCTTATTTTGGCAAGTTTTTACATTCACAAGACTCAATAGAAACTCAATAAAAGCCCTTTTATAATATTGTTATAATATAATTTTATACAAAACTAAATGTAAACCTTTTAAAACATTGAAACACAAAGCTAGAATAATAACTTTTCAAATGAACATATACATATTTATAAATATATACAGCTCTGGAAAAAGACCATTGCAATGTAATTATATATATATATATATATATATATATAACCTGCAATTATCCGGGATTTGCCAGTTGAGCTGACAGTTATCTATCTTCCTGTGTCAGCATCAGTAGCCTTAAATTGTATTGGAGTGACATCAACTTCACTCTATAGCTGTCACTATAGAACCGGTGGAACAATGGTAGTGCTAAAGGCTGTCCTAATTTACATAAAACCCGAACTACAACACGCAGAACGTGGAAACGAGGGACGAAAAGGATAGAAAAGTACGGTGACCGGAAAGGACATTCTCGGTTCACTTATTTTGTCGTGGCCACAACATATTAATGCGTGGGAACGTCATAGTATGTTGAGGCCACGACATATTAACTCGTGGAAACGTGATAATATAGCGTGGCCACGAGATAAGTTTGTTGAGGGAACGACATTCTTTAATGTAACAGATGACCGCCAGCGCCTCAATAGTTCTTCCTGAACGCGACGTTATCATGGTCAGTCAGATTGTACGATAGCCTTTTCTAAGAATCAAAGTTGTTGCACACGGACTGATTTACAGTGTTGCGCGTAGACCAGTTTGGTGAATGCTCATCTTTGCTCGCTTGTTTATGCTCTGTATAATGCCTTGATGTAAGTACTTCCATGTGTATGTTTATCTAGTATATGTTATTGATGTTCCGCGATAGTTTGCGGCCAGTCAGCGAGTTCTGTAATTTGCAGCGAGAGAAACACGCTAATTAGCATTGGCATCGACAGTATTATTATAAGTGAAAGTGATATATTTGTCAGATATGGTAACCCATACCTGAAGGTGACCTCTGCATTTAAATCATCACTGGTGAGGAGTGAACACATGCACGCACACATTTAAGAAGTGACGTGAGGTAAGCTTTCACTAGAGGTTGATTGGAACCATTTGTTTTAAAACGTGCTATTTAGTGCAAATCTAATGACAAATGTTGATAGGCAGCATTCATTAGTGCAAAAGAACAATTTTTTTCTTATTTACATACTGTATATGCTCTACAAGTTTGAAGCATTTGTTGGTAATATCAATACACACTAAATTCTGAAGGCACATTAAAATTTCCCAGTGCCCTTTTAATGGAAAAGAACAAATAAAAGCTCTACCATTGCAGAACTAGATAAGTGAATTTATTGAGTTCTCCAGTGGTTTACATTTGTGTTTGAGAATTTCTGAATAAGTATAGAATTTTTTAACTTGGGAAGAAAAACTACACCACTGTATACAATGTTCACATATTTATTAATATTATAAATAACATGTATAAAAAAATAACATTTTTAAGAAAGGTTTAAAGTGAAAGGTTAAAGTGACATATTTTGTCTCTCATACTCTCATACCCCTAATGTAACCTTTGCATTTAACCCATCACTGGTGAGGTGCGAACGAACGAACGAACAAACAGACAGACAGACAGCAATCGGGGTTGGGTGCCTTGCTCAGGGGCACTTCAGTTGCTACCCACCAGCGCTGGAATAGAACTAGCAACCTTCTGATTACCGACATACTAACCAGTAGGCCACAAATTCCCCCACTAAAACGAATGTCCCTATTAAAAACATTTATATGTACATAGTTTGTATAAAGTAAAGGGCATTGAGTTAATGCAGTAATGTATATCTTAATAAATGTATAGTTTTTAGAGTACAACCTCAATTTATGTAACTGGACAGCAGCAGCATTCTAGCTTTTACTTCTTGCTGCTGCTGAACGTACAGAAAACTTCTTTGGCCCCCCTTTATATTGTTGCTATCGCAGATTGTGCAGCGTGTGGAGAACGTGTCACCAGAAATTAAACAGCCTCTTGTGTGCGATCAGGGTCTGTCAGGATGAAAAAGAACATTGACTTAATGAAAATTCCCTAAAATAATCATGCTTTAAACATTGAGAAGTAACAGGCAATAACAGTAATAATGCGCTGCATTTGATAAAGCAGGTGCCATCACACTATCTGTGTAGCGAAGTCACTCTCCTATATTACGCTGGTTGAGACGGTCAAATATGGACAGGATTCCGGTAAGAGATTCTTCACGTGGACTCATTTATTAAACAGTCTTTGGGTTGTCATCTGCACCAATTATTCATGGCAATGATATCTGGATTAATGGTCTAAAGCAACAATAAATATAATTACAACCATATTTTGAAAACCATTTTCAAGATAATCAAACATGCAAATAAACATTGATCAGACAATCAAGTCTGCATCCTTAACATTAATAACAACATAATCAACAAAAATAGTAATTATATAGTTGTGTAATGACGCGTTATTCATGTTAACACACGTGTGAGGCAATATAATAATACTGTCGATTCCAACGCTAATTAGCGTGTTTCTCTCGCTGCGAATTACAGCCGCTACGGCGCCCAGAACTCGCCGATGGTAACCGCAAACAATCGCGGAACATTAATAACATATACTATATAAACATACACATGGAAATGTACTTACATCAAGGCATTATACAGAGCATAAAAAAAGCGCAGAGATGAGCATTCACCAAACTGTCTACCTGTATGCGCAACACTGTAAATCAGTCCGTGTGCAACAACTTTGGTTCCTAGGACAGGCTATCGTACAATCTGACTGACCATGCAGCACTGATAAATGTCGCGTTCAAGAAGAACTATTGAGGCGCTGGCGGTCATCTGTTACATTAAAAATGACGTTCCCTCAACATAAGAAGTCGTGGCCATGAGAAAGGATGTCGTTTCCTCAACAAACTGATCTCGTGGCCACGCTATATTATCACGTTCCCACGCGTTAATATGTCGTGGCCTCAACATGCTATGACGTTCCCACAAATTAATATGTTGTGGCCACGACAAAATAAGTGAACCGAGAATTTCCCTTCCCGGGCATCGTAGTATGTACTTGCTCAATAAATGTTTTTTGTTTTGCAACCAAAAAAGTTAGGGTTTGACACATGTATTCAGCGGTGTTGTGACGCTCCTCCCAGGCCGTTTCTGTTGTGAATGATTCACAGCGTGACACCGCCCCACGCCCAGCACACAGAGCTCGGGGAGGGCTGAGGGTGACCTGAGCTCGGCCAGCACTCACTCGTTATCTGTACATTCGCTCGTTATCCGTACATAAGCACGGCACGGCAGGGCAGGGAGACTTTCAGACAGATCAGCCGTGTTTTCTGGAATATAATATTTGGCTTTATTGATCGCGCAACACTCTGGATTATCTTGGTCGGTTAACTGACGTCAGTTTATCTGAGCCGCGCGTGAACAGGTAAGTCGATTCACCTTCACCACTGCGCGTGAACCAAAACGGTGAGAATGACGATGGTGACAATCATGATGGTGATGATGATTATGGCGTTTATGATCATAATAATGATAATGACGACGGCGTTTAGTGATGATGTTGTTAGCCAGCTAACTAGCTAACTGACTGACTTTGACTTCATTAGCATCCGGCTAGTCAGCCGCTATCGAGCCGGGAACGTGATGAAAATGGGTTTAAGTCTTACTTTGTGGGCGGTAAACGCTCAGGGTTTGCATGTTGTTTCGAGGGTATGTTTTCATTGAACCGGTTAACGGGTTGGGGTTGTTTGCCGAAGAGTTGCTAGCTGAGCTAGCCGGTTAGCAGCTCACCTGTCTCAAATTCTTAGAACTAAAACACCGAACACACACTGACGCTAAACAGTGTTCTCTGTCCCGTTACTGTCAGAAACAGCGTTACGTTAGGAGTTAAGCATTAAACACAGTCAAGGCTGGTGACGCGTGTTAAATCCAAGGCCATACGTGTAGGTTAAACAGGTAAAAAAAACTTACAAAAACTCTTGATATTTATTCCACTGAACAACCTGGCTGACCTACTAAACACAATCGGTACTGCTCATGTTAAAGCTAATGCTGGAGATTCGTGGAGACACAAGGTCCCAGATCACAGACCTTATGTCTCTAATTTGATGTTGAAGGTTGGTAATATCTCAGATGCAGGCGAGTTGTCTTTACAGAGTTTTCAGGATCCAGCTGACCCTAAACAACACGTTTAAAGCTGTCACGCATTA
The DNA here is from genome assembly GCA_036877575.1 of Botia almorhae. NCBI lineage: Eukaryota > Metazoa > Chordata > Actinopteri > Cypriniformes > Botiidae > Botia > Botia almorhae. The sequence continues at coordinate 26,774 of JAZGTJ010004818.1, forward strand.
ACATGGTGATTTGTTGTAAGAGTGATATTTTTAAAATATAGCTGGTGTTGATTATGTTTTAGATTTATCACATACGAGTCTGTCACTGTGTGATCTGATCAGAGTCTTGACTCTACTCTTGTCTGCTTTAGTTATTTCAGCTTTGAATATAGAAATGAGGCACTTTGCGATCTCATGTAGATCATATGAAGCTTTGGTGGCACATGGATTTTATGCTGCGTAAACAATGTGTAGATATCTACATAAGAACCAGTCTGTGGACTGCCAGGAATGTTGACTTTCTATTAAACTCAAACGGCTTTTGCCGTAGTCTGCATATTCACCTGGATTGTTATGAGGGCTTGGCTTTTCTCAGAAGCGTGATGGCATTCGGAAACAGGTACGTCCAGTCGCTGAGTCAAATTAAGAGGCTCCTATTATCTGTTTGCTCAGCTAGGTTCTGTTCCAGCTGTACTAGGCTGCCTAACAGTTAATCATTATGCATCCAGAACTGTACCCTGACCAGTACGGTTGGTTTTGTTGTGATTAATATTGAGGTTGTGTTTGATTTATGACTTTTAATAGAGATTCATACATATCTCAGGTACTCCGTTATAAAAACATAATTTTATGTTGTCTTTTGAAGTGCACAAGGAAATATTACTCTCTAATTTCTGTATGGATTGTGAGGTCTTCCCTCTGCTCCTGTAATTTATTCCATGTCAACTTTGTTTTATGTCAGTGTTGTAGGGAGAGGTCACAGTACACGTTGAATGGTTGTGAGTTGTGCCTTATCTGGGGTCTGTGAATCTTTCTCAGAAACATCTCGCTTCTTTAAAGAATTGATGTTCTAACAATAATGTAACTTGCTATTTTGCTTTATAAACAAACAAACAAACATGCTTAAGTTGTTTTTGTATTTTATTTTTATGTCTTCATATTTTATGATGTTTAACTTCCAAAGCATTAAATTAAGTTTAAAATGACCTGCTGATTTTGATGTAATGATTAGGTGTTATTTAAAAATAACAAATAATGATGACGTAAGTAATGATATTTTGAAATCATCTTCTCAGATGGGCATGGGAAATAAAGTGTACTTTTAGTCAAACTAAATGTTAACAGAAGTGGCTGCTTCTAGTGTAGACAGCATCACTGTTTGTTATGAAAGTCACCTAATTTTGCATTAGTTTGTTTTTAAGAGGTAGTTATCTTCTCTATGATCAATGACAAGGTGGGAGTGTCCGAACTTTTGGTGTTATAAGCTGCATTCTGTGGTGCATGTAAACATGGTCCTTGTCAAGGTTTTCTCCTGTGGGTTTAAATATGCTGCTTGTGTTGCCTCCTGGTTGCCTGGACCCTTCTCTTAATGTCTGTGAAGGTCTGGTAAAGAGAACCCATGATGTGGCTTGACACTATTAGGACTTAAATACTAATCATTAATCATTAAATACACATCTAAATACTAATCATTAATCATTAAATACACATCTAAATACTAATCATTAATCATTAAATACACATCTAAATACTAATCATTAAAGCTGTAACTGTAATTTTGCTTGTTACCTAGCTGTTACGTACTTGCTCAGTAACTACATTTACATTTATTCATTTAGCAGATGCTTTTATCTACAGCGACTTACAAAGGATGAGAGCATTAACCATATGTAGACAGGTCTACAAAGCTACATTTACAAGTTGTAAATCATATTCTGCTTCTAGAGACAGGATGAAGAGAAGAAGGGTTTTTTTATGTAGGAAAAAATATCAGCGCATTAGGGATTAGTCAGGTGTCTGCGCAACAGGTGTGTTTTGAGTTGTTTTTTGAAGGTTGTGATAGTCTCAGTATAACGGGTGGAGGCTGGGAGTTCCTGAAAGGCCAGGCAGAAGGGCATTGAAGTAGCCCAGCCTTGATATTACGAGTGCTTGGAATAGGCATTGCATGCTCGGACAGGATAGGTCTGATTTTCCTGATGTTGTAGAGCACTGTATAACTGAGAGATTGTTGCAATGTGGGAAGTCAATTTCAGCTGATCATCAAACACTACCTGAGGTTTCTAACAGTCCAAGTAGGTGTAAGAGTTGATGATCCAAGTTAAACTGTGAAGTTGTATTGTAATGATGGGTTGGCCGGGATTATCAAAGTTCTGTCTTGCTGGGATTGACCTGATGCACCAGGTGCCATTTCTTCATCCAGCGGAGAAGATCCGAGCAGAGATGGTGGGGTCAACTGGCTGAAATAGAGAGTAAAGCTGTGTATCACATGTGTATCACATGAGAAGCCATGTGCTTTAATGACTGCCGCCAGAGAACCTGTTTCTGTTTACTTTTTTTAACAGATTGCAGCTTTACATCTCAAGCATAATTTATGTTAATGGAATTATGCAGACAAACTGCAATAAGAGCTTGGATCTCACTTCACAGTAAACACAATGACCACACTGGTGTTTGTGACAGCACTTGACTTAAATACTGTGTTAAGACCTGCCAGACAGACTCGCCCATACGCCTGTGTTGTAAAAGGAAAAATTAGCCAATCACACACTGTTAAGAAATGAACATTGTGACATTGCTGAGAAGCTCCTCTATGTTGTTGTGGTGCATGTAACCCACTAATGAATCTAATGTGAGGTCTACAGTGAGGTCCCACTAATGAATCTAATGTGAGGTCTACAGTGAGGTCCCACTAATGAATCTAATGTGAGGTCTAC
>JAZGTJ010004819.1:0-29464 GCA_036877575.1 Botia almorhae
TTTCTATTTACTAAATTGAAAAAAGTGCATTAGAAAAAAGTAATTTTGTTTCAAATTTGTATGTGCTGTAGATGAGAGCAAAAAACTCAATTTTTTTTCAATTTAAAAAAAAAACATTTAAGAACAAGTCTGCCAACATTGTTGGCTACCACTATAGCTTTTTCTACTCCAAACCATACTGAAACATTTGCTAATTTAAATTTTTTTAATGTGTGCAATATGAGTCTTGCTATTGTATCTGGGTGTGAAACTGAGCAATGCAAACTCACTTGAGCACTCTATTGTAGCCTTTAATACTGTTTATGTTTATGAACTGCTTTTTCTCCCTGCAATGAAAACAACCATGAGCAATATTGGATATGTGAACAACCAAACAGACCAAAGTGAATAAAGACAGATTATACCAAATTATCTTTTTATAACATCTGATATAGAAATAGCAGAACTGTAAATGGCTACAGTGGTATTTTATGCAGTGCTAAATAGAAGTGCTCTTTTTTTAATCTAACAACACATTTTCTCATGCCTACTCTGGTTGAGAGCCGTTTTTACCAATGTAAGCACAGAAATGGTCCTGCCCTTCTTGGTATTTGTAGGTCAGTGTCAAAATGATTTCCTAAGGAGAATTAAATATTTAAGAGAGACAAGTATGATCATTCCACTCTCTTTATTTTGGGAAATTGCCATTGGTATTACAGGTTGCACTGGGTTTGAATTATTAAACATTTCTCTGGTACTTAGCAGATTTAATTAGCATAGCGTAATTATGACCCAAATGTCAACAGACTCCTTGGTTCTCCATGTATTAAATGTATCTCCTGTTCTCTATATATTTACTTTTCCCTTATCACTTCCTGTTACGTGAGGTGTCAGTTTGACAATTTCACTTGTGAAATTTTCACTTGTCACAAAATCATTTGTCACCCCTGTGTGTGTGTCTATTCAGAATTTAGAATATTCTTAGGAGAACAAGTAACCTACAGCTCATCAAGACCCTCTTGCTTTGTGCATGTGATGTCTTCAAACAATGTATTTGTTTTATGTACCGCAAAGCTGGTGTTTGTCTGTGTATCATTTAGACAATGAATGCTTTTGTCCTGCACTTCAGCTGTCCAGGGCAGAAGCACTGTGTTTTTATGACAGACCCGCTCAGTCACATGGTATCACCATATAGTAGATTCACAGCTTGGCTTAGAAGATGTCTTGTCTTTTATGCCTACCTAAAGACACCTTTTTTTACCCTAACTAACATATCTAGAATTGTGAAAATAAGAGGTAAAAAATAAAGTATGGAAGTTTATTCATAGATTAAAGACAGGTCTCCCTGATAATGGTATAAGGTAATGATTTCCCAAATCAAACGGGCTGTTATCTGTGTGTAAATGACATGATGGTCTTCCTTATTTATTTTTAAATCTCAAGAGGGTGCCTGTAAAGTGCAGGGCACGCACAGTGGACGAGCTCACCACTGTCAATATTGTTGTTTCACTAAAAATGAAAATACACCACAAAGATGATGCAGTTATTTTTTGCTTATTAAAACATACATCAGCTTGATTCTGTAGCTCATCCGAGGTATGGAATTATGCTTATGTACAATTGAATGGCACCAGCAGGGCAACTTTAAAATTCATTTAAGAATAAGTCAGTTTTAACGATATTTCACGATCAATCCATCTACCCTGATAGACATAGAAATTGAGCGACGCTTTCAAAGATTATTCTTTATTTTAAGTGACAGCTTGATTTTATATTCTGGCAATGGGTAGTATTACTGGCTACTGCAATACATCGTACATCAGAGTGTTATTATTTAATTTGTATGGCTTCGGGCCAAAAAAATCCTTTTGAAAGGTTTGTTTCACAAAAGGAATGAGACAGAATATCTGTTATGTCCCACACAAGAAAAGACACACAATGCACAAATAAGCATGAAAAGGCTGTCTCATCAGCCTTTCACGGTTTACAATAGGCTTGTAAACAAAAAAAGCCACAAATAAACAAAATACAAAAAAGCCACAAAATAAAAATATACAGGGACTGGGATAAATGGGAGATGTTGGCTCGGATGATCACGCAATGAATTTTGGAACACTGAACTAGAGTTATTTGCACCTCATTAACGCTCAGAATGAAAAACTGAACATTATTTCGACTCACCGATGCTCAAGAAGGGGAGCTTCAAAACAACTGTAAGTTTAGCTGCTGTACACTGTGCTCACTGTGTTACTGTATCAATCAAACCAAGTTCTTCGCCTCTGTGTTGTCATTTAGGTTTGATGATAAAAATGATCAGGCGGAAATCATACAATTCAATGCAGATTCAATGAAAGATCTACTTATTTTTGACAATAAACTTTTAGCGCTATATCTCAGTGGCGATGCTGACTGCTAAACAATAAAATCAAGTTTAACTTGATCAGCAGATGATTCTCCCTGTCCCATATTTTGGGCTCATCTTGACAGGGCTGTAAAATCTATTTCATAGCAGTTGTAAAAGTAAAGATCGATAGTGAGTGAGGATTACCATCGGATCGTATCTGCTTTCGCGAACTCAGAAATCCAATTGATCTGCTGAAATCCAGGCTCACAGAGAAGCGCTCGCTTGCTCGCTTCTTTGCTCTGTCTGGCACTGCTGATAGGCTGTAGCTTAGAGACCATTTTATCCCCTTTTAAAGTAATTACCTCCATTACCATCTATCATTGCTTTTGTCAGGGGAGCATCATTTAACATCTGTTTTCGGCTGATCTCGGAGCAGGGAGACCATTCTTTCCTACAGGGCAAGACCGACCTGCGCCCAGCCAGTAGGTCAGTTGGTAGGGAGCATTTTGGTCTTAATAACAGAGACTCCAGTTTGTTACTTCTGTCCCCCACTGAGAAAGGACACATAGTGAATCTATTACTTTTTGGGAAAGGAAGAATTTGCCCACAGAATATGAAGCCAAAATAACAATGGTTTTTATGGAGACTGTGAAGCTGTAGGGGTGTGCCAAGGTTTGGCAGGATGGTGCATTTCGGAATCAGCTTGGATCCAACTCTGGCATGCATGGGGAGAGCAGGCCAGGACCGGGCTGCGGCATAATGGCTGACAAAATGAGATTAGTATTGGCCAGTGTTTCACAGACATCCTAGCTCCACCAGTCTAATTTAATTAAAGCAGCAAACAAGAGTTTATATCTTTATGACTGGGAAGGAGCCACAGTATTGAAAACACTGACAAGGGCCATTGTTGCATCCTGAATAGGTTTGTTAGTGTTGTGCCTGCTTGCATGTGTGTGTCCACATTTCTAGTAGAATAATGTCCTAGTGTGCAGAGTTTTTAAAAGACAGATTCTCCACTGTGAGGAATGATAGTAAGTATTTAAATATACACAAGCTATTCAAAATTCAAATTTGATCATTTATAAGAAACCTAGTCGTAAATTGTTCTAGTTTTAGAGATAAACAACTGCTAATTAAGAACAAGCAAACAAACTAAAGAATAATTAAATAAAAAAGAAAAATATCCACTGCTTTTGTTTTGTGTTTTTTCCACTCTGGGCCTGCCGTGAAGCACCTAATCATTGGCCGCTTTTATAGTGGAGTGAAATGAAAAGCTCTCAGCCAGCTTCCTGCCAATGCCAATTAGCCCAGGTCAGAGGTCGAGCTCTATACAGCACTCACCGGTGGCTCCAATTCGCTCCTGCCTCACCATGCTAATAGCTTTAATGATTATAGTCACATTCATGTTTGCAACTTTGGAGGTAACAGCAGCCGAGGATACAGTCAAATTAAATTTGTCAAGGGACATGTCACAGCTGTAGAGACTACGGGTGTGAGGGGAATGGGGAAAACTTTTTTGGCTTATTGTAATAAAACCTGGTAAAATGATGGTGGTATTGGTATATTGGAAGCACTGCTGGGTGATTGGCCAACATAGCCAATGTAAACACACTTCAACAGATTTTCTGGTAAACTTGGTCTATTAAGTCTAACATAATACAATGTTCTGGGGTTACTGAGGTGAAACTTCAAACCAAAGTTGCAGTTTTTTTTTAAAGTCGTTCTAGCTTGCCAATGTAACATTCGTAGCATGATATCCTCTACTGGTTAGCAATTGGAATTTACACTTAAAATGGAAGGTGTAGTGCAGTGGTTCTCAAACTAAGTACTGCAGACCTACAGCACTGTCTCCCTTATTTAACACGCCTGATTCAAATCATCAGCTCATTAGCTAAGATCCATGAACTAACCTAAACTGAGTGTTTCAGATAAGGCAGACATACAAAATACGCACTGCTGTAGGTCCTCAGGACAGTTAAGAACCACTGGTCTAGTTGAAGGACAAGGTTAGATTTTAAATACATTTTGTTTAGCTTCTAAGAGACATTCCTTTCTGCTCTAAGAATACCTTTAAGTAAAAATCATGTGCTATAAAAAACCTTTCTTAACTAAACCAATGTATGACAATGATCCTGTCATTGCTTCCTAATGACCATCAATATTTACCTGCTCTAAGGTTCCAGAAATGCTTTATTGGTGCTTGTTTTAGCTATAACAGAGAAAATACATGGAAATTATGACAGAGCAGCAACTTCCTGCTGTCACATGTGGGCGTTCCGATGGAAAGGTTAATATAATATCTCTAATACAGCACTTAGGTAGGTGAGCAGGAGGAGCAAGAGAGAGTACTCTCGCTGGTCTTATTAACATTTATCAATAATTTAATCTGGCAAACTTGGCCATGGTCTAGGCACATCATTTCTTAATTGCAGTCAGATGAAGTGGGTTAATGCAGAGATGTATGAAAGATAGGTTCGCACAAGAGAGGAAGCCAATGAGCTACTGTAATAACCCATCAAGCTTTCCTTCATTGTTGACCTGATGGTGTGCTATGTAAATACATTCCTTTAATTAGTAACATGCAGCGAATTAAAACAGTCCAGTTTAATAACAGTACAATGAGTTAAAGACTAGACTAGTGCAAATAGTTCAAAACTTTACACTCTTTCAAAAGCATACACAACTTCAGTTGTTAAATGAGATTTGGCAGTCTATAATGAGCATGCTTAGAGGAGTTTAGCAATTCTGCTGTACCTTCTCATTCTGCTTGGCTAGGTGGCTAATTTTTCAGAGGCAAACATTTTTACACAGGAAGTTAAGTCGTGGCCAAATTAATGTAGCTGCTGTACAAACTTTAGATTTATGAAAGCCCAATTTTCTTTCTAATTCCTTGTTATTGTGCTGTTATAGTGATATAAATGAAATAACTTGAGACATGTCTGACAGCTTATTTTCAATAGCAACATTTTCCACCTTTCCACTCTGAGAACGGATAGTTTGTATCTTGGAGATGAAAATAATAGCAGTTTAATTAACCCCATTTATAGATTTGTCCACTGTATCAGTCAGATGTTTGTTTGCAGATGTAACAATTATAGGAACATCATATTAACAACAGAGAGTGGGCATAAATCTTTGTATTAACTGCAATGAACGCTTTGTTTTGCAAAACAAATTAATTAAGACATTGAAGGAACTATTCTAAACAGAATTTAAATGCATTGTTTTGTCTCTGTATGCGTATAAAAAAGTTCTTGTTCTTCAAGAATTCAAAACAATCTGACATTGTTTAACTGCAAAATAAACTTTTTAGACTCACAATTATACCGCAGGAATATTTAATTACGTTTAATTATGGCTCATACTTAAAAATATTTAAAACAGCATGTCTTTCGAAAATGAAAGAAATTATTTAGGTATAAATAAGTATTGTGATTAATCACTAACAAACATTACACAAAGCACATATGCGTTATACACAATTATTACAGTCCACTAGCATTATTCAAAACTGCCCTTTACATAATTTAGTTCTTTTCTCTAAAGATTTAAAATAATGTTTGTTATTATACTATTAATTACATACACTATACTATTAATACTATAGTTAAAATGAGACTTTCTGTATTGTCAATTAGTAAACTTCCTAGAATAGTATGTATTTGTTGACAATTATATAAAGAAAACAACAGCCCTTACCCATTATTCTCAATCAATCCTCCATTTCACTTTTGATTGCTTTACCTTTACAGAGAGGGACAAAAACAACATTGTACAGTGTTGTTTTGAAATAATGCAACTCTTTGTGCCAGCACAATTATTCTAGCATAACCAGTTTGGGAATATGAGGCAATTATTTCTGCTGGCTAATTATTCGTTTTCATACTAAAGGTAATTTTTCACACAGCAATTACAAGTTGAATTGAATGCTCTAAATGGGACGTCAGCCCTGCGTTTTCTTTTCAGTCAGGTGGAGCGACAGTGAGCTTTAACAAACGGGATTAACAGGCAAGCCCCTCTTGGGCACGCATGGCGTTGTCCTGGTAACCATTTTGATGCAGTTGATGATGGGGCACACGCTCAGGCAGAGAGTACAGCCAGTGCAGCTGTCCGTGATTACAGGAAGATGGGTCTCAGGGTCAAATTTAATAGCCTGCAAAAGAGAAAAAAGAGGGAAAAAGCTATTATATTAGAGCAATTATCGACTCTCCATAGGATGATTTCCCCACTCTTGGGAGAGCTTTTCATGGATGGAAAAAGCAACAACAACAATGGCTAGCACAACAGTGGCATTCTTTAAGGCAAATAGCCTACCGTTTGCCTACCAAGCTTATTAATTTTAGACTCTGGCCCTTTGTTGAAAACATAAAGGGCCAAACTCAAGTGCAGTGAATTCTATTATAAACTGACCTCAGAAGACTACATAATCTGTAAACATACCTCTTTTATTTGCTACATACAATGTGATGTGACAAATTAGGGCTGTGTAGCATCAATACATATGATTACAGCTGGTCTAATGTGTGTGTTGTTACCTGGTAACCCGGGTCGTTGCAGGTCATGTAGCAATTTTCACAGTTGACACACATCTCTGCATCAATGAGGGCCTGCGCTTGTTCTTGGTTGTCCAGCTCCAGGTTGGCACAAACATGCTTCAGCGCTCTGCCAATCACATCCTTAAGGGAGAGGAGAGGATTAAACAGCAAGAGAAACAGCCACGCTGTCTGTAAGAAACAGTTTGAAAGGCAGCGTTCTGTTCCTAAGTTGGCTTAATTAAATCAGCGCTAGAAGGACCAGATCGGTTTTGATGTCTGACTGGTAGTCAGTGATCTCCATTTCCTCCTTGAGATCCCTCACAGCATAATCACCCTGAGTAAAGCCTTTCAATGTTATGAGCAGAATACTCTGTGTACTACAAGAAAGCTTTACAGATAAAACAAGGGCAGTCTGTTGAAGTTTAGCACATGCATTTCTGTAGGTTTTTGAAATATCCTAAATAATCTGTATTGTATAAACAGTGGGAAAATGTAATGCCTCAGAAACGGAATAGTGACAGATGAAGATATTGTCTTACCTGCACATTGGGAATTCGTTGTTTATTCTAACAGTGTTACCAGATGTGACCACACTCTCCCTGGTGCCTTTGAGACTCTTCTTGTACTTTGCTATGACTGTTTGCTATGTCTTTGTCCCCAAGTACGGTCCACAACCGGGCAGTCTTTTGGATGTCTTTTAGACAGATGGTATACAGGTGAAGTTGTTTTTGTTTGGTTGAGATGTGTAATTAATGAAGGAATTCTTCAATCAAATATGTTATTCAAAATAAGCCTTTATATTTCTCTATGCAAATATAATTAGTATAAAGTTGTCACCCAAAAAAGCTGTTCTATAATGTAAAAATTGTTCTACAATGTATTATTATTTTTTTAGAATGTTGTATGTCCACCTTTTGCTTTAACGACACTATTCACTTTAAAATGTACATTAATGACTTTTCAAGTTATCAAAACATACGAAGACAAGACACAGGTAAAGCATAAAGCATGCCAAGCATGGGTATCACGTAAATTCATATCCATTTGAAGATCTTTAAAGAAGCCTCAAAAATGTGATTATTACACAGATGAAATCGTAAGTGCGGCATCATGTCCCACATTCATTTTGGATGAGAGTAGCTGAAGTTCAATCTGTGCCTTAAAGTCTCCGGTACACGCGTGATTCTCCAGAGCAGCAAGGCTAAAGAGACCATTCGAATTCACAGTCACACCTGCATATCAATGCACTGAGCCTGAGAGCTGATCATAAAACAGCTTTGAGCCTTCGTTCTCCTAAGACCATTCAACAGAAAATACAGGCTAAGCTGATGGGAAATTAGCCATCCTTCTAATGGAGACATACAGATAATCTACAATGAATTGTTAGGAAATCGTATAATAATACTACCGATAATTGCAAGGAATAGCTGGTCATTAACTGGTTTGACACTGTAATGAATGATAATTTGAGAAAAATGGATTTATGGGTTGCTGATGGCCACCACTTCCAACAACTGATATTTTCAGCATGTTTTATAAATTCTCTTTCGCAAACAAGTCTTTTTTGAGGGGCAATTATCATATTTATAATTTGAAACATTCAAAGAAACACCAAATTCTCCTCAAGTGCTTTTCTGTGAAAACATTTCAATTAGCATTTTCTGTCAGTATCCTCAAAACTGTCATGCGAAACCCACCTGTAACCCTTCATTTCCACCACGTCCAAATAGAAATGACTCCATTACAAAGCAAAGAAAGCAGTGAAAGAATTGAAACAGAGAGAGAGAGAGAAAGATCAGCAGTCTTTGCTAGGCCGGGACCTATCAGAGGAATCAGACAAACAAATCTATGGTGGTGGTGTTGACTGCAGGACTAATGGCTAGCTTTGGGGGGGACACATCCTCCATGTATTTATTTCCCTGTAGAGCTAACACTGGTGGCCCTGTTCTAATCCTGCATGAAAGCATTACTCTCTCAGGCACAGGCTAACAGACTAATGAATCAAGCGTTCCAGCCCCGTAGCAGACAGTCTGTGGAAGCCATCTGGGGCTGGAGAGATAAAGGCAGACGTGCGCACACACGCATTCTCAAGCACATAAAACACACAGGCTAGACAGAGATATGTCATTAACAGAGCATCAGTCAAAATAGAGAGAAGACTTAGCTTGCTTGTGAAAGCATAACTAAAACCTTGATTACCCAGCAGCTTTGAATGATGCTCTGTAACATGGTGACAGGTTACTCTTCTACGCTATATACATCTACACACACAAACACAGACACACACGCATATGTGGTTTACGGGGGCTCTTCATAAGCGTAATGATTTTTATATTGAGCTAAACAAACTTTCTATCCACTTTCTCTAACCCCACCCTAAACCTAACCCTCAGAGAAAACTTGGCCTGTTTAATTAAAATAAAATCACAATTTAGTATGTTCTTTAAGCCATTTGGGTGATAAACCACATATACCATTTCACACACACAAAAACCAGGTTCAACACTTATTAAACAGCAAAAAAAATTTTTTTTCCTGAATTGATGGGAAATTTATGCAGTTTGTATAAGCAATGTAATTGCATTGTAATTGCTTTAAGCTATCAACACAGAAATGGACGAAGCCATCCTTCAAAGATTACACAGAGAGTTCACACTATCTCTGGGATCACCAGATTCGACAAGGTTGAGTGCAATTAAAAACACATTTATGAGTGTGATTGTGTAACTATTGTAGAGTGAAAATCTTTATTATCCTTCAACTATCACAACTAAAACTGTGCTGACATGCTGATACAAAACTGAACACTTAAATGTGTCGGCCCAGGCGTTTTCCAGGTGTCTGAGTACATTCTAGTGAGAAACTGTAAATATGTGTGTTCAGTTTTGTATTTAATGAGAAAGTGTCTGTGAATGTATAGTGTTCTACTCATGTATGAATATTTAATGTGTGAATATATTATTTCACTTAATGTACGTGCTTCCTAGGTGTGTATGCAATGACATCTGATATATTTATTAAGCAGTTCCTTTATCTGTCACACTGTGAAAACAAACAAAAACAGATACTTGACAGTTATGCTAACAACAGAAGTTTACAGGGCAGTCATAAGTGATTGCCAGAGAAAAAGGATTTCTGATTTTTTCTTTTCTTTTTGCTTCTACAAAAGAAATTATTAGTCAACAATATGTCACAGATATTAGCACATTGCCTGATGCAACAGTACCCGAAATACAGGACTTTGTAGAGCCAATCATGTTTTCTTTTTTTTCCTATAACCCTGTTCTTATACACAACCCACAAAAAAACACGTGCCACAAAGCAGCAATAGCACCAAAAACACTTTACTGGCTCACATTCCCCTACCAAATTGCACCAAAACCACATAAAAAAGCAATTGACCACCATTTTGCCTTCAGCAGTCTTGTAAGTGCTGAGTACTTGCAGCAACCAGCGGAAATGCCCAACGGCCATTAGAACTTCGTCTTCCAGATACACAAACAATCTGCCTCGCTCACAGCAACCCTATTAGTTAAGCTGTCTCTCCCCTCTCTCTCTTTATCTACTGTTTAGCCAGAAACTACAGCGTATCCACTTTATGCTTGCTTGCTCTAAGATCATTTAAAGATTCAACGGAGAGTCTACAAACCAATATCTTTTACCAATGGAAAAATAACATATAATGATGGAAGAATTTTCACAAAGAATTCTGAAAGAAAGAAAATGGCATTTGATTTGGGCTTTTGTTAAACAGACAAGCTGACTTGTGTATAATATGGGAGAACACTAAATAACAGTTATACAAACGTGTCGGTGGAATAGAAATTTCTTTTTCTATTTCAGTTGGAGAGGAAGGATTTTTTTCCGGGTCCACTCCACAAGGAGGGCTGTTTTAATGAGTAGAGCTACACGCACTGCCAAATCTCATGTCCTGGGCAACCATAAAGCCTTTGCTAATTAGATGCAGAGCTTTCCAAAACACAGGGCTTGTCAATTCTCCCATATCCCCTCTGGATTGTAAATCAAGAGTGCAGTGGAGGAAGGAGCACACATTATGTCAGTGTGGGCTGAGTGATTTAAATTATACGAAAATTAGAATGAAAGCCCGCCCTCGTATGTTGTGTAGCATCACTCCGATTGCCAGGGGTTGGCGTTCTTCGGTGAGAAAAGTGTTTATCTATATGCTTGCCTTGTAATGGCTGATAATCACACACAGGAATAGTTCACTCAAAAATAATAATGCTATCATCGGTTCTAAACTTGCGTTGCTTGCTTGCTTTCGTGCAGCACAAAAGGAAACATTGTGAAGATTGAGCTGGCCGCTCTTTTCCATGCAAGTTTATTAAATAATGACAGAATTTTCATTTTTGAGTGCATTATCTTCTAACAATGGTAGTGAGATGTTGTAGGAAAGCTACTTTAAAAGGACATCAATTGAAACTTTATCTGTTGTACAGATATGAGTGAGAAAACTGTCAGGTCCGCTTGGGGCGTCATGGACTGTGACATAGATTATTTAATTACCTGGGAAGAGTCTGACCTGCAGTGCTAACAGAACAATAATATACATACATACCTACCAAGCGCCTACAAAAACTCACCAAGCTAATTTTACATTAAGCTACAAAAACCCAAACAAATGACTGAAATGTGGCTTAAAATCAGCTTGACTTCATTACTTGACTAAAGTTTGCAAAGTTTAAACTACTTGACTTTTTGTGCTCAATGCCACATTTTCAATTTGCAGGATACTCTTATATAATACTACTAAATAATACTGAAGAAAATAACAAAACATTAATCCCCCAAGCTCATGTTAATGTAAGGAGCTCAGTGCTGGTATCATGGTGGGCATTGATCTCTGTACTTTAATTGGCTCCAGGCAGTGAATTTGCTCTTGTTTTGCAGAGAAATACTGTAGTAGTCAAGACCACACATCTCTCTTTGTGCCGGCTCTCATCAGGTTGCAAAGATAATGGAAACCCCCTCACTCCATGTCTGAACAACAGCAAACAGTCAGAAAACAGTGTATGTGTGTTTGTGTGTGTGCCCAGAACATTGGTCACATGACCAAAGATTCAGAAAGGGCCTATCGTATACAATTGCCTGTCATTGAAAGATGCACATGAGAGTGATTTTCTATGCTTGTATGTAAATTTTCTAAGTAAATGTTGTAGATAAGTACGCTGGTCTAAAAATGTATATCATACACATTGGTTAATTATATAAAATAAAACCAACAAATAAATAAATCAAATTAAATTTATAATAAAACTTAGACATTCATTATTAAATGATGAAAATATGAGCATTTTTTCTAAAATGGTAGCTGTGAGGTAAGTTGTCAGTTGCCACAAGGCGAAGGCAGGTTGTGAATGCAACAGTGGCACAGCTTACCCCAATTTTCCCTTACCCCACGGTTTCAGCTATGTGCTTGTTTCTGGACAGATTTCTACAGACACCCTGTTAGCATGTATGAGAGAGAGATTTAGCCTCTTTAGTGGTAGTGGAGAAATAGCACTTATCAGTTCACACTGCTTTCCACTTTATCACTTTCTATTGAAGCACAAAGCAGTTTTTGAAGAGAGAAACATTTGCATATGTTTGTGTGTTTTCATTTCTGCAATGCAGAAAATGTTTCTTTGTGTAACTGTAAAATTTCAATGGGGGACTGAGTTTATGAGCGACTGTGAGGCAAACAAACGTAATTTCATAATTCAAATAATTTTCTGATATTAAAATAAGCATATGGTAATTCCAGTCAAAAACACGCCAGCTATGATTACCTAACATTTTGATTTCCTGACTTCCTCATATTTATAACATCCACTCTGTGTAATGCAATTCATAACTGAAGGCCAAAAAATACTAGCGTATTTCATATTGACCACAAAAGTATCTGTTAGATTTAGATTTTTCTCCTACCAAATACACCTACTCAGTTTCTGCACAGTCTGGCTGAGGGCCACCATTGGTCAAATGGTCATGGGGTCACTGACTGGTCTTGGCTAGCCTGGAGTTTCTTTCATGCCAACAGAGAATTGACTCTACGACTGTTACCATAATACTCGCGGCTATGTTACTAACATCCACAACCTTCTATATCCTTCACAACCCAAATAATCATTATCTCCACAGGCTTATTTTGTTTGCTTAATTGCAACACAAATCACTAAGGGTTAACCAGCAAAACACCAGAGAGTTTCATTTTCTGAGACTAGCCTTGAGAACTCACCTTTTCAACGAGCTCCTCTACACGGTGGACGGATTTGCCGTACTGCCGTCATTTGGTGGGAGTGGACTGGCCATCCCAGTCACGCAGCTGTTCTATGATCTTCAGATACAGCAAAGCCTTCAGGCTGAAACAGTAGTCTTCAATCACTGTGAGATCCTGGTTCTGCACAGCACTGCATACCGGTTAAATACGTACATATTATATATATACCATCAAGCCAATATGTACCAGTGATTATAATATCCAGATCAACTATGAGTGTGTGCACGTGTTTTAAAAACAAAATGAATTCAATAAATATGCGTAATAGATAATGTGTGCAGGAATAGTTTACATTTATAGTGCTTTTATGATTTTGTAGGAATTATTGGAGCTGAGTGAAAATTCTTTTAAAGCTTATTTCTTTTCTGCAAATAAAATGTGACATGAATGTGATAATAATAATGACAGATTTTTTCTTATACAGGATTTTCTTATACATTATGTAAAAAAGCACATGATCAGTGCTCCTAGCATTCAGTCTATACTTCCATTAGGAACAATGTATCCACCCAAACCATCTGCTGCTGACATCACATTGAAGATATTACAATAACACACTTATATTCATAATGTAGTTTTGCTAATCAAAATTTATCTGATTTAGATGACTTAGATGTTTTTATTGAAAAAAAGATAATTTTAGGAATATAATATATAGTCCTACTTCCCATTGGGTAAACGTTACCTGTTCTGGAAACAGAGAAACCGATTTGAAACAGGCAGGTTCATCTGAACATTGCTGGGGTTCAAATGCTCTTATCTGACAGCTTATCTGACAGCTGTGATAACAGCAACAAAAAATACAATGGTACCCACAACACCAAGCAGCAGATCCCACAGTGACCCCTCCGACTAGCTGTTACCTCACTGAAAAATCTGACTGAATCTGACTGAGCAATCACTACACCCCAGGATCTAGATCCTCTCTTGTCAGACATTCGGTGGTACCTGTCAGTAAGCTTGTCATGTTCTTATATTTACAGTATTGAATGTACAGCTATGTACTACCAAGCCTGTTGTGTTAGCCAACTTTGTGGAATGTATAAACTATTTTATATTCCTGACAGAATTGTGGCTTAACAGTAATTACAATTTTGTTTTGGAATCAGTGAGCAATGCTTGGTCCACTCACACATGGACAGCAGACTTCCTGTTGGGTTTAAATAGTTTTCCATTCATCCGTCCTTCAATAACATCCTCTTTGCAAAGCCTGCATCAAGCCTTGTGACAGATTAATAAAACAACATCCATCTCTTTTTCCTTCTTCCCTCACCATGACTGGACAGTTTAGTTTTAACAAATGTTCTTTTTGGAGTGGGGAGAGAGTTTTGAGAAAGTCTGGTTCCATAGTACAAAGAACTCTTTTATCTCATGACATCAAGGAAAATATGATTTCTTATGATATGACCACTTAAATAATGAGGTGCAGTCTGCCAGAAAGATTCATCTTTACCACAGATGGGCTGCTTAACCCACCACCTAAAATAACTTCTGAAATGTGCAATGGTTCTTCAGTTTTCTTCAGTGATAAAATTACTAATAGAAGACTAAACATAGATGGACTTGCTAGATTTGTTTCTAACTCACCACAAGTAGTGGAACAGTGCAATAGTGTGTAAAGCATGTTTGCCATCACAGTTGATCATGACATTAAGATTAAATAACTAGTTCAGATCCTACTTAAAAGTGCACTAGGCAGGGTTTAAAATAAACTATGGACTAACTCTCAGTCCACTAGAAGTGTGTGTTTGTGGCATCAACAGAAACCCTGTCTTTTGTCTGTATTTTCTTATTAGAAATTATTGTTATTATTAAGTGACGTTCTGGCCAAGTATGGTGACCCATACTCAAAATTTGTCCTCTGCATTTGACCCATACAGTTACTGAGTACCATGAGGTACTGAGTAGTGAACACACTGCTAACCACAAACACACACACCCGGAACAGTGGGCAGCACTGTGGCGCCCGGGGAACACTTGGTTGTAATGTGCCTAGCTCAAGGGCACCTCAGTTGTTTCCTGCTGGTATTGGGACTTAAACTGGTGACCTTTAGGTTACAAGTCCAATTCTCTAACCAGCAGGCCTCAACTGCCCCAAAAGTTCGGTGCTTGCGCCTTAGCAAGTTGCACCACTCAGTTGACACAACTAAGCCCCCAGCCAATAATGACAAGCTGGTGAGGGACAGGGGGCGTGTGAGGAGAGGCCAAGATTGAATGTTTTGAATGTTGTGTTTACAAACAGTAACTGAAAATTCTGCATTATGCACCTTTAAGCAGCAGGATGTTGCATTGTGTACATACACACCTCTAGACATCATATGATATCTTGTGGTGTTCCTTATATCGCAATTATGGTTTTTATTATACAATGTATTAGCTGGTGTAATTGATCAATATAACATCTCTTTCAGATGCAGATGAAACACAACTTTTCACTTGTACCAGATGGCCACAACTTTATACACGTATTTAAAGACAGAGACACCTGTCATGAGAAAAAACAAACAACAAAATTCTGTTATGCCTGTTATGTTATTCTGTTATTTCAATAATCACTAATAAATTAGAAATAATGTTTGACAACAATCTCAGTTTTAGCGATGTTTTTAAAACAGCCTAGTATCACCTTTGAAACATCTCTTAGGTGCTCTATAATAGTCTCGCCTCTGCTGACAGTGAGAAACTCATTCATGCATTTGTTACATTTTGGCTCAAATACTGCAATAGTGTGTTTGGGCTCTATTAAACACTTAGAAAGAGTTGAGAATGCAGCTGCAAGAATGCTGACTCGTGCTAGAACAAGAAATCACATTTTACACACTCAGACACTTAAAGAGATAGTTCACACAAAAAGGGAATCCTGTCATCATTTACTCTCCTATATGCTGTCCTAAACCTGCTTCTGTGAAACACAAGAGAAATTCTGAAGAATGTTGATCCTGCTTTTTACCAAACAATAAAAATGAATAAGGACTGCAGATAGACAGACAGACAGACAGACAGACATACAGATAAATAGACAGACATCTGATAAATAGACAGACAGACTGATAAATGTTAAATATTTAAAAGGTAAATGTTAAATATATAAGATCCACATTCACCACTAGTATGTGTTCTGCAAAGCCCTTTGTAAACAAGTTTTTCAAGGTTCTATATAAATTAAGTTTTACTTCCATGCTTAGCATCAAACGTGCATCTTGAGTTAATGTACAGCCTCAGCAGGGCAGCTCTCTGGATTAATCCAATTCATGCAGGAAATGGAGCTGCGATGTTCCTGTAACCCATCTGTGACACTGATTCAACTCCAGAGTGGAGAGGAGTTGGCCACTTTACAATTTCTCCTATTACTCAGCGCCGGCACTCCGCTATTACATGTGGGTGTGATTAAAATGTTTTAATTCCAATCTTTTTCCCCCCAGAACTCCCAGGCACTTGTCAAATTTTATTTCTGCACATAATGAGAGTGTTTTGATTTATTTATTTAAAAAGAGATTTCGGAGGCTGTGGCATCATGTTGAGATAATGGGTTTATTTGCACTAACAACTTGTTCAGAGCCATGCCGTAAATTGCAATTTACTTTGAGATTGTTGTTGCTGCTCGGCTGCAGCAGCGCTGTGTGAGTGTAGCCGTTAGTAGACTCATTATTAAGGATTGATTGGAACTGACTACTTAATGCATGTGTTTGAATCCAGATGTTAAGCTTGCGCTGAATATTGCATCTGTAAAACGGAAATATCGCAGCAAATGCATATTTTAGCAAGTTTTGATCAGCGATATTATAAATAGACGAGAAGGACAAATAGTATAAACATGATCCTTAGGAGAAATCACTAAAATGCCACTTTCTGTTTTCGCATGTGCGTTTGCTTGACCAGGCTAACCAGGACTTTTATCCAAGTCATGCTACAGATGGTGAAATTATGACACTAAGACTAAAGACTAGTAAAGACTAGTAGTTAAAGGTCTAGGCTAACCTAAAGATTATGGGTTTAAACCTTCCAGGGAGGATCTGTCATTGTGCTCTTGAGCAGAGCACTTAACCTCTTGCTCCAAGAGGATGAACTTTGTAATGAGTGAACAGTAGTGGACTTAATGGTAGTTGATGGTAAATGGTGGCGATTACCTGCAGGACAGAAGCTCCAGCATACAGAAACTGCAGTCCAGGCTCTGCTGGGTCAATGCCACCACTGTCCAGCACAGGAAATACAGGAAGAGCTCTGGCTATAGCTGAGACAGCATGCATAGATATGGGTTAGACTGTGTTGCCTTCACAAACCGAAAGGAAATATATATATAATATATATAATATAATATAAATGTAATATATATAATATAATATAAATAATATAAATATATAATATATAAAAATATATAACAATGTAAAATCCAATGCAGTTTACAAAGCGACATACCAACGTGTAAGTGTGAGAGACGTGTCCTGTTTGCAGGCCTTCTTCCTCTAATTAAAACATTCTGGGTCTCCATCATCAATTGCGTGTTTTGGTAGGAGCCAAAAGGTCCTCATGCAAAATTTCCACAAGATTTACAACAGGTGCATACGCATGTAAATGTTCTTTGTTCTTTCGTCTAATGTTGATGAGTCTAAATGATCTTGATTGTTCTAAATGAGTGAGCGTGTACCCACAGTCAGTAATCAGCATAATACATACCCAAACTCCCTCTGTACAAGAGTGCCACTCTTGAAACCAGATGAAACAATGGTTTACTACACTATAGGCCCAGACGGCATGTGAAACCTTTATCAGATGAAGCTATTGCATTTTTCCTTCTTTCTGAAAAAGCAAGAATTAATAACACGTATAATAATGTAAAAAGCCTTAAATATATCCAAGGCCACCCAGAATCTGTGACATTTCTGATGTGTGGTTCCAGCTGGCTGTCAAATAGAAAGACCAATTGATAAATCATGATTTAAGGATGAAAAGATTTAGATGCAGGTTTAATTCACACATATTTTTAAGTAAGTGCAGTGAATGAAAGAGACACAATATGTGTACAGCTGTCTGAGCACCATCTTCTCACCTAGGCAGCAGCACAACCTCTCTCCCTCTGTCTCTCTCTCTCGCTCAGAATGGCAGGATCCGTTAATGAAATCCGAGCAACTTTCTGATCAGCTAGACAGATGGAAGTATTTATCACATTACATTTAACCTCATTTTCCCAGCAGGTTCCCATTCATTGATCACAGCCTTACGTTTGTCCACATTCATTTAGCCGGCTCGGCTCAGAACTCCACTTCTACCGATTGACAGTTTGAGGCAGCTTTCTTTTTTAGCCTCACTCCGGCATGCTAAATGATTCTAATCACCACACTATTCCCAAACTGGGAAGATAAATTGAATCACGGCACATATTTTTTGTGTCCCCGTGCAGCATGGTTAATTATGTACATATGGACGCTTTCCTACGCCGCTGGCATTTTCTGCCGCCCTCACAATTTTTCTCTTCCACCTGTTGGCTGAATGGATGGCATGTCAAATCGAATTTATCAGCCCTGAGCTGTTGTGACAACCTAATATCATAAAAATCACTCTGCTTGCAATGGAAGCCATTTGGGTGTGATTTAGAGATGAGGGTTTCAGTTTACTACAGCTTAAGTCACAAGGAGTTCAAAACGGCTGTCTGTTGAAGTCACATACACACTGAGGTAACATGACGATTCTTCGGTTAGTGGCACTTTTGACTACGTGAAAGCTTAAACAGAAAGCTTCTTTAGACTGTTTCATCTATGTTTAAGCATTTATCTCATGTCCTGAAGTAGATTTCATCATGGCCTTGATCAAACTTCAAGTGTGTTTTGGTATGTATGATGACGTGATGACGATGATCTGGATTATGTGTATGAGTGTTGATTTTTGATATTGAGGTAATTAATGATATGAATTTTTTCAGTTTTTGAAAATAATCTGCATAGCAAGTTTCTCCTGAACTTACAAAAATAAAAGTAAACAAGCAGTTTCTGAATCAAAATTCTCAAGCACCGACTGGTTTGGCAAAGGAAAACACATACCCTCAGGTTATGATGTAAAAATGTTAAAAATAATATATATTCTAATCTTCAAATGGTCACTCTGCTGCCCTAGCATGCTCCTGCATCATTTTTTTCATGAAATTGAAACATTTTTTGGAAAAACAGTTGTTCCAACAACTCAGTTGAATTGTTGAAACTCAGATGAGTTGAACAATCACACAATAATGTTCCAGTAAGAAACTAAAATGAGTTCCATTTGGCTTAGCGTGCACATGCTTTACAGACTACGGCTCATTTGGATAACGGCTGTCATATTCTGAGTGATGTCACAATCACATTAATATGGACCTATGAACTAGTGCAACAAAGGTTGAGAGACATCAAAGCATCTGTCAGCAGAAGTCAGCAGACATAGATAATGTTGTCAGGCAGAACACCACTCAAGATACGCTTCAGTTCTGGGATATTGCTGTGATATTATTGTGGCACTCACTTGGTCCTTCCAAGCGCTTTGTTCCTTTTCACGTTAGCCATGCCTACAGTTTGTGTTGCTCTGACAACCCCAACATGTCCTTGTCAAACAGGGTTGCTAACGCCTGTTCGTCACCAGTACCTGTGGTAAAATTGTCGGCACAGGTTTACTGCAAGTTAAAAAGCACCACAGTCAGGCAAAGTGCTGAACCTGGCTCAGCCCAACATGTTAAGAAGGTCTGTTAAGAGTCTGCTGGCACCTAGTATTAAGAAACCGTATTATGTGGAAACCGTATTAACTGGAAACCGTATTAAGTGATGAGAAAACTGTTTACACCTATTTGTACCATGCGGCTTAAATGAAACTGTAATTGGTTGTTGTTCCCAACAGAGACTGTGCTGTACCCTACAGCTGTACTTTGTATCTTTTATCAATACTTTATTACTCTAAGCAGGTCCTCCAGACGAGCGCCATCCTCAGTGTTGTCCCGTGCTGAGGTGACTGACAGCTCCACAAGGCCATCGATGGCATCTGTTAGTGTGAGGCATCCACTCCTGATGCCAGACGCTCTGATCAATAATTCCAAACACAGCGCAAGATGGCGAGTGGGCTCTCATCATCCTCTATGATTTTTATCTTCATCCGAATATGTTGTGCATCAAAAACACCTGAGCAGATAACAAAAGCAAATAAAGACAGGAACGATGGTGCAGCTCTCTGTTAATTATGTGGGGCATCTGGAGAACATGGTTTTCCATGCACAATAAGATGCAATAATATCTCTGTAACAGCAGCCTAGTCAGACGGCATGACCAATCATTAAAACACACATCAAATGGGATGCACACTGGCAGCTACATGAAATCACAGTGGGAGACCCAACTAGAGAAAAATATAAAAAACTATATGATCTAGACCAGAGTTCTAGGTGTAATGTACTGCACATCAAAAGGCATTCCAGGGCCCCAGCCTTATAGCAGAGACCCTTTCTCGTTGTATGTGGTTTGGAAGGTGAAAACAGCATAGATAAAACTTTAATTATGTACACAGTTTTTATGCTATACTTTATACTATGCAAAAGAAAAAGTGGGCTACACTCTGTGGCCCCCTCTGACATCAACAGCCAATCACAGCCTTGGAGCAAAAAAGCACCAAAATGCAGTCTGTTCTTTTTATGAAAAAGATAAAAGGTACCTTCTCAACAAACACTCTGTTCTTCCTGCCAGTCAGGCACTAAAATATCTCAAGTTCTGAGTCTTTGGCTTGTGTGCTGGAAGACAGTAACAGAATAACCAAGTTCTGAGTCTCCCATCAGAGACTGACTCTCATGCCCTTCCAGAGAGACACTCCACTTTTTGAGTCTCATATCCAGAAAGGTAATAACAACATCTGCAATATTGTACAGCTCAGAAGAGTAAACCTTCACTTAAAGGTACCCTCATCTGCATGTTCCAGATTGTTAAGGAACCTCTGCCCCAACTTCAGGGCCTCATCTGTGTGTTCCAGATAGCAAGGATCCTCTTGGTGCTCCAGGAGATCAGCATTCCATGGCTGATGGAACATGGCCCAGTCTGACCAGTAAAAGATGTTGCCACTAGATGTAAAAGATGTCGAACTGTTCATTCGACCGCATAGAATGCAAGTATCATTAATTAAACCTCTTCCCAGAAATCTTGGCATTAGTGTATTTTCAGTGTATGTATATTTTTGTTTCCTTTGATTGCATAAATAATTAGAAGGTTTAAGGTCATTTTAACTGCATAAATAAATAAACAAGATTACAGAAAACAACAGTTAATCTTTCTACCATACCATTACTTTCATTTCACATTCTGCATTGGCTCCATCTGGATTACAAATCAGTTCTTATAAATTATAATAAATTTATAATAAAGTATTTATAATTAAGTATTTGTAATTATAAATATAGCATTGTTTATTTTTCCATATAGAAAAGTCAAGCTGTCTTTACACTGCTTTGGTAAAATAGCAGATGAATAAAAGCTACCGTTGACTGATCGCACTACAGATGCTTAATGCTATATAGAGAAAGTAAATATACAAAACTCACAATTATAGAACCGTTTTTATTAGCTCAAAGCATCTGCTGCTTTAATTCTGTGCACATGTTACAGAAAACAACACACACTGACTGTTCTGACACAATGTATAAGATTTGATGCAGCATCTCATTTACAAAGAATCTCATCACATATTCTCAAATATGTTGCATCAAATATAAAGTCCTCTGTAACCTGCACAGAGTTAAAGAAACAGTGGTGCAGTGGTGTGGTAACCAGAGGTTTTGGTGGGTAAACCTGGTACAACTTTGCACTGCTATTGGTAAACCATAGCATCTTACCCCTGAAGAGAATATTGTCTATAAATTTGAGATTTGCTAATCTTATCTGCAACAAAAATTCCTGAAATTTAAGCCCTACAAAAACAACATCTTAATTTGTTTTACATTTTTGAGACTAGAACTTTTGGAACTTTAATGAAATACACCTTATCTAGATGAATATACAAATCTGGAACTTTGAGCAAACAAGCAGAAAAGGACATTTGAAAAATGAAAAAAATATAGATGTCTTTTTTGCTTACCCCACCTTAGACGTTATATAATAAGGTGGTGTGGGTAACAAGTGGCACTAAACAAGCATTTATTAATCAACTAATAAGTTATAATTAGTAAACTGGGATTAGTCTTTTTTTAAGAGACTAAAGCACCTTCTCAGACTATATTAAACATTTGTGGCTAATGAATAAATCTACAAAAACTTTGTTTTAAAAAGTTTTGAGGAAAAACATGTCAAAGAAAAGATTGATTTCCCCCACATTCACGGTTTATGCCACTTGCCCCATAAATCAAAGCGCCTTAAACCTGGCAACTATTGCCGAGTTAAACATAAAATTTGTGAATGCATTAGAGAATCAAGCCGTTCCACAAACAGCTCAGAGCAGCACATATTTATGTGCGCTGGGATGATCTGCACGCAGGTTTTGTGCTCTGGATATGGGCTTCTTATAAGAAGGTTTAAAGAGAGCTTCTGTATTGGGAGAACATTAAATATGTGGGGCCACATGATCAATAGGCTGGTCAGGCAGCATCTTAAGCCATTGCTGCTTGGTCAGGTCCTATGGGAGAGCTGCGTGGTGAGGCCCACCCAAGTTTAAAAGTGAAAAATATGACAGCCAGTCAGTTTTGCTTGCATAAAACAGAGCCTCAATAGTGTGAGTATTAATTTATAATGCAGACTGTGTTTCTGACCCTGTACTTGCCTATGCAGATGCTGTGGCAGCTTAGCTGAATGAAGAAGGGATAAGCGTGGAGGTGAAGCATCAACACACACACAAACAATATAACCTAACCCTGACCCTAACAGAAAACTTTTTACATTATTACAACTGAAAAAGCTTTATTTGCTTTGCTGTTATAGTGTTTGTACAGATGAAGATTTTGCTCATTTGTAAAATGCATACAATGCGATTGGATCCCTGACTACTGAGCTATCTCATCCAGCACGGAAAAATCATAGGGGTAAACCAACTGCACCAACTAAGCTTGGTAATAAACAGCAAACAGCTATTAACCAGCATAATTAGCCTGGATCAACCGCTCTGGTGACAACTACGATGTTGGTGACATTTGGGCATGAGCTTGGCAAAGAAGGGCATAGTAATGGCGTGTCGAACCCAGTGGCAGATGTTTCACAGCAGTTCAGGGTCCTAGAGAGGTGGGGGGAGGGACAGTTTACAGCAGAATGTCCACTCTGTGTTTATCCATATAATGAACGTTAATGGATGTTGTGTAACATTTTCAAAGCACTATTTTAAGTAAATAACAATTTAAACTTTGGTCTGTTTCTCACAAAACTCTGATATGGCCACAGAACTCTCAGTTTATGGCATTCATTTAAACTATGTTTGTGATGTTTATGGTTCTTTTTTTGTTCTATTTGAAGCTTTGTGTTCCACAGAAATAGCAATAAAATAAAGAAATAATTTCATTTTTGAGTGAACTATTCCTTTAAGATTAGGAGTTTTGGCATTCATTCTGCTTAATTTTGGGGTCAGTTGGCATATTTGGTCAGCTGTCTAGCTGTCAAATGCAAAAACAAAAAACAAATGGGTTGTTTCCATGGTACCACAACTTATCTTATGGTTCATTTTAAATGCAAAGCCATTTTAAATAAAAGCTATTCGCCAAGAACTGGTCATAGAGAACTGAGGCAATGCACATCTCGTTCTCTCAATCTCCTTTTTCCTTACTCACATAAAGTCGCTCCACACCAAGAACTTCAAATGGTTTAGTGATACCTTCATGAACTCCCTCAGATGTGGCCAGGAAAACATTGTCGTGTCTGAACATGTCATCCAAAACACAACACTGCCTTCATGTTGATTTTTACTTCTGCGTCTCCCTGTTCTTCTCTCTTCCCCCAGTCTTCTGTCTATGTCTCTTATTCTCTATGTCTCTTATTCTCACATCTCCCTCTCATTCAACAAACAACGGGAAAATAATTTATATTGCATCTACACCTTTCTAGTAGATGCACAGCATTTTATGAAATGCTTCCAAGGGGTTTCCAGGAGCACGTTTTAGTAAGTGCTTCTCTGTATATATCTTTATATTCTGTATTACATCATAGAATTCTCTGCTTAGACATGAATGGGTAACTAGAGAAACATGTTATTTGTTTTCCTTCCACCCAAACCACACTAGTAGCTATATTATTATTTTGTATCAGTCCTAGTATTTCCTTTAAATCATTAGTCACAGTCTAACATCATGAATATATTGACCTCCTGCTATAATTACTCTGAATGTCAATCTGAAGTGTAATTAGCAACCTGATTTTAGTTATAACTAGGTGGTCTACAACTGGAACTGGAACTAGGGTCTTGGCCCCCTCTTATCTTGTTTCCACACTGCAAACTGCAAAAACCTTATGCAAGAAAACAGAATTTAAATTATATCTACAAAGACAGAAAAACAGATAGACAGGCAAGCAAATAAATACAAGAAATTACAATAAATCAAATACAGTTTAAGTCAAGTCAAGTGAACTTTTAAGGGAAGGAAAATAACATCTCTTGCAACATCTGGAGCAGAATAAAGTGTGTTTTATAGCGACGCTGCATCTTCTCTGGTGGTGCTATGGTTCTGGGGAGCAACATGATGGCAGCCCTCCAAAGCAATGACATTCATAATGAATGAGATTTGAGTGGCACACATTATGAGTAACGCAAACTATCATAACTCAGAGATATGGCTGAGATGTACCAAATGGAAATGTGATGTGCCTCTGTCTTACCGGGCTCCAGGCTCCTCAGACATCTGTTGGAAATGCGATGCTTCCGGGCATTTCTGTTTTCCTCTGAATGCGAGCGTGTTTGTTCATAGCATGTGTGGGCCCATAAAACATCGCTGTTTTTTTCTTTCTTTTAGTGATAAAAAAGTGTCAGAGTGAGTGAAAGGAAAGAGATTAGCACAAAGAAGAAAACAAAGAGATTGAAATGAGGCGCTTATGAGGCAAAGCTCTATTGTCTGACTTGTTGTAGCCCATCAAGTTTGATTGAAACGCAGCCCCTGCGCTGCTCAGCGTAATCGTTGCATGAGGAACTTTATTTTTAAGGGTGGATCTCACCCTTGAGCTATTGTTTTCGACTCAAGGTTCCTCAGTCTGAATGGGGAGTTGGGTCAACATTGTAAGCTATTTATTGATTAGCAGGCCTTATTTGCTTATATAGATTTTTTCCATGTACATACTTTCTAGTTTTCATATGTTTAGTGTTGATTCTGATTTACACATGGTTTCCTTTAATTAGCATCACATTTATGTGATGAGACTAATTAGCTGAAAGTTGTTTAAAGTAACCTGTTCTGATTTCTGAATCATCCTTAACCTAAATTGATTTTGAACAGCCCTAGTCTAAACAGCAAATCCAGAATGCAGATGTTACATGCTGATCTGGTGGCCTTTGACCATAAAACAATGCTTCACTGTGGAGCTCTGAACCGGCTCGCCAGCCATCCCTTTTTGCTGAAGAACATGAGGGGATGATATGTGGTGCATTGGAGGAAAATAGCCATCAGTATGGGTCGTGGGAGTGATGTGGGCAGCAAGCATTTATAACAAGGCTGGCAATGAAGACAAACACGCACATGCACATACACTAAATCTTGTCAGAGGGTAGCAACCAGAATGTTCTGTGGTCTTCAGAGAGAAGCTAGAAAAACCGAAAAGATGAGGAAAGCAATCAGATGAACTAAATGCTTGAGCGGGGAGAACAAAACAGGCACCTTTGGGGCCTTTGGAGGCTTTTGGAGAAGATTAAGAGAACGTTACGATTTCCAGGAGCATAATGTAGGCTAGCCACCAGATGTCTGCAGGCAGAAAAGTGTGTCCATCTGTGAGCACAGGTCACCGGTGGCAAGGCTAAAACATAGTGGCTAACAGCGGGCGGCACGGTCAGGGGAAAGTAGAGAAACATTAATAGAGCACCAGGGCCAGAGGCAGGTGCCTGGCCCTGAAACAGATGCTGCTTGTAAGAACTTATTGTCCTCACAGAGGGGAGCTCAGCAGCACTGAGAAGGCCTGTGACAGCTTATTAAAAGCCTCTGGCTGACAAGGGTTTGTAAGCTTGGGTTTCAATGCTCGGAGATCAGGGCTTGTGCTTTGCTGCTACTTAAAATGGAGGATGAGAGTATTCCCTAGCTTAATGTGTCTGAAACCCTGTCCTGTCTATATCCGGGAAGAACAGGTCCCATTGAGGCTTGCGACACTTATGAGATGCATCAATCTCATGGAGGGGCCATTAAAACCAAGCCCAGGATCACTCGCTTGCTACACTACCCTAGCCAGACTCTGGAACACTGGAAAACACGATACTACTATAGATATGGAGGAAGAAATATCAATGAATACATAAGCTCTAATACATTTCTAACAGGGCGCAGATCGTATTATTCACCATGACACGATATCGTGTCCACCGCAGACAATATCACACACAATATTACAGAAGAGTCTATAAATATACATCAAGCTGGAAAGGGAAACGACATTGGTCTGTAGAAAGCGGTATGATTGGTTTCAGAACCATGGACAGCTCCTGTCGGATCTGCACGCTGTCACATACCACAGCCCATGTGCTTCAAACTGCAGCTCAAAATGAATCATAAACAGGCTGTAGTCAGGTCAAATGTATGTTTTAAAAATAATTTAATTCTATAATTTAATTCTAATAATTGTAAAATGGAAACAATGTTAATCTGCCAAGCCTTACTTCTAACTATTGGTGTATTCTATAGAAATGAAAATAAAGAAAACAAAATATTGATACTATACAAGATATTATAGCTTTGTTCTATAGCTTTTTAATATAGAAAGATATTAATGCTCTACCAGTTAAGCTTCAGGAACGCGTATGAACAATATCTAAAATTCTCTTTCACTGTGAGAAATTGTTTAACATTAGCATATTTACAACTTTCATCACCCCGACAGTGCTCTGTTCAGATCTGCATTAACTCAGAGTAGTGTACATTCCAGGGTTTAATAGAGGGCCATGCTCTCTGATTAAATACCCCAACAGGGGCTGTTCTCTATTGCCCAAATTCTTGCATATTTACATACAATCAACAATCAAGATCACACCTTGTTCCCCACTGTATAAGGGTGGTGGGGGTGGAGGAAGAGAGATTACACAGATTTAATGTGTGTGTGTGTGTGTGTGAGGGATAAAGATGGAAGCTCAGTGTAGCGCAGGGCTCTTTACAGCCTCAATAGCTTTGTGTCCTGTTTGAAGGGAAATGGTTCTTGCTCCCCACACAACCACAGCAAAGTTAAAAGGACATGGAGGGGATCACACAATTGCCATTACACGCCTTCTGACCTGGCTTGTCCATTTATCTGCATTTTATTATCGTGCAAGGCTATCTCCCTAATCTCCCTGCTAAAAAAAGCTTAGATCAGTTTGGACCAGTTTGAGAGTGAAGATGTGGCCAGAGGTGGTGCACGGCTCTAACACATGCAAAATCCAATCTGGGTTTGAAAACAGCTTCCCTAAGCCATTTCCTGTCATTTCTCTATTGTCTTCTCAAAAAAGATGGAAAAGATCAAAATACAATTCTTGTCTGTTACTGGAACGAACAGGTTATTGTTGCATACTAGCTTGAAAGTGGATGGGGACCAGGGGCTGTCAAGCTCTGAAAGGGGCAAAAAAACTCACATAATTCAATTCAAATAATTCGACTTGTGGGTCGCATGAGTTTTTTCTACTTTTGGTACTAGAATTGCTACTTGCTACTTTGCTACTTGACAGCCATAATCACTACTGACTTTTATGGTATTTAACTATTTAGGAGAGCATGAAATTCTGTTTTTAAAAGACATGAAGGTGAATAAACGTCAAATAGGTGAACAGAATGTTCATTTTCTTGGGAGAACTACACCCTGAAGCTAGAACCAGTTCATTAGTTTGAAGCTGTTTTTAAAAAGGACTATTGAATGTTTATTTACATTATGTTAGCCTGGTGAAAGTCCATCATACCTATACATGCCATGAGGACAAAACAAATCATCACAAGTCAATATCATCATCACATAGTCTCTTGTGTAATGAGAAAATCTGCAAGAATCACAAGAAAATGGGTTACATTTACACACCGGCAAAAACTAAGCAGAAATATGACACAATCACATGCAAAAGACACCTCAATCTCACAAACAGTTCACAAATGACACATTTAAAACAGAGGAAGCCCCAAAGCAGCATGGGAAAGAAAAGACAATAAAGGAATAAAACCCTAAGCATTTTCCAGTATTCAAAAAGCTTAAATGGAGTTCTTAAAATAGACCCAGAAGAACTCTTTGACATGTCAGAGTTTTTCTCATAAAAAGGGAAGCAGAGAAAAGACAGCACAGGTGGATGAGAAGCGGTTTGGGGGGGGGGGTGTTTGGTGAGGTTGCGTGAGGTTTCAGAAAGTGGGAAAGTCTTCAACAGGCAATTACGCTTTAGCGGCCGTTCTGAACCTCAGTGAAATGGGAAGAGCCAGAACGATTTCTGAGCTACAAACCTGCTGCCTCAGACATGCAGCCATGGTTTTCCTAAAGCCTGACAACCATTAGAAGGGAGAGAAAGATATTTAGCTAGGTTCGAGAGACACAAAATGACAGACGAGGCAGGCAGAACCGTGCAAACCTGAGGGTGGGCTGATAATGTCTAGTGCATATTATGTGGCCAAACAGATGAGGACATCTGCTTTGTGAACATTTAATTCCACAAAATTATGAAGGATAATATGAAGTTGGTCTCTACTGCAATAACAGAGTGGGCTCTTCTGAGTCTGAGTCTTGTCTGACACATTGTTATGAGTGTTTGTTTCCATGCATTAGTGAGGTATCTGTACTGATGTAAGGCAATTAGGCAAAGCTCACAGTTGGTGTTATAATTCATCTCATCTAATTCATATTTTTGTTCTAGCTTGTAAGTTTTAAACTCTACCAACAGTCAGTTTAAATACATTCAAATCATTTTCAAATATTTGAGAGACGTTTTTAGAAGTTATGAAATTTGTAAAATAAATGGATATATATTTAAATAATTACATTTGCTACCATGTCATTTTTAATTTTTTATTTAACAAATTATTATTTGTTTATTGAAGAAATTATTAAATATAATTTAATATATGTTATACAGTGGTATGCAAAATTTTAGGCACCCCTAAACTTAGAAGAGATCTGTGAAATCTGTGAAAATTTGAATAATTTCAACAAAATAAGAGTTATCATACCAAAGCATGTTATTTTTTATTAAGTACTGTCCTGAGTGACATATTTTACATAAAAT
>JAZGTJ010004820.1:0-29464 GCA_036877575.1 Botia almorhae
AAAACAGCCCTAAAATAATTGAACCTTTGCAGAATTATCAGCAGTCATTGAACTAATACCAAAGATCTGATTTAAAACAAAGTAAACCATTTTTAAATGCTTTGACTCTATGTTTTAGACAACACCTAAAACCCAATCAGTATATAATAACTGAGGTTCAGATTTGTTATTTGTTACCACCTTCTCTTCTGTCTAAATAAAGGTAGTAGATGGGGTGGAAGCTATTGTTCATACCACGCTTGTCTCGTGTCACTTTGCATTTGACGGTGGTTCCTTGAGGTGCAGGCTAAAGAACAAACTCCTCAAGGTGATCAAACTTAATATCTGGGGAAGCAGGTCGTCTCCTCCTGTCCAGAGGAAAACAGAAAGAAAGAAAGAAAGAAAGAGAGAGAGAGATAATGATACACATTGGGCATAATAAAAATGATTCTTTTTTAAACTGACCACCTCAGTCTTACTTTTTTATTTTTTTCCGTTGCCTTTCTTCTTTTTAGTCACTTAAAGTGACTAAAAGTTATAGTTATTTTGAAACTATAGTAGCTGTAATGTGAAAATTTCTGAATGTCTGATGTAAGACATCCAGCATGTAACATGGCCACATTTACATGTCAGTGACAATGTTCTGTAAACTGGCCTGTAAATGAGCATTGTTCATCACTCACATATTAACTGGTTTTGCAAGAAACCGTCATTAGCAAGTAGAACTATGATATAACCCTTTAATGCAGCTAAACAGAAAAGAGCTGAAATCACTCACTCTTCTTCTTGTTACTTTTCTCTTTCTCCTTGCACTTGCTGTTCTTGTCATTTTTCTTGTCTTTCTCTTCTCCCATCTGAAACATGGAGGCAAGGTTGACTTCTTTTTGCTCTTGCTAACTATCTCTGGTTTACTCTTTTCTCTGTCAGACTTGGTGACTAGAGCAATTACGAGCAATAAAGCACAATTCCAAAATTTAGAAATTGACCCAACACTTGATAATTAACTCAACACATTTCCATATAGAATGCATGCTATTATACTACTGAAGGTGAAGTGTGTTATTTCTGTGAAACTAATAGCATAATACCGACTAATAAACGAATGATTTTTAACAAAAACAATAAAGAACAATGTTTTTAGGCAAGTTTCCTGAACAATCTCCCATCTGTCATTGACAGGTCAAACGGACAGTCCCGCCCCACACCATTGGTTGAGCCAATGTTGCTGTGTCAGGCTGGTCAGAATGCTCAGACAAACATAGCAGTAAAGTCATCTGTAGTAACATGCAAAGCTCTGATTCATGATGTATTTTTAAAAAAAATTAAATTACTGTTCTTTTTTATGATAAAGCCTGGTTAATCTCTCTTTATCTGGCACCTTTTTTTGGATTTAGATGTCTTTCCTTTGCTGTCTGATTTACTCTATAGAAAAACAAAATTGGATTCAAAATAAAAAAAAAACTCACAGAAAAATAACTAATTTTGTCTGCAGATAGTGTTGTTGTGTTCAGTAAGATGTTTAGTATATTCACCTCCATCTGATTTGATATATTAGCCATCAAAGCCAGTTTGGAGTTGCTGGGGTACATAGCCTTGAACCTTTATGTGAAAGTCAAGTTGGGACCAGCTTCCAGAACTTCCCTGCGGTGATCCAGCTGTGCCATTGAGCTTCAGATGTGTTATTCAGTTTGGAAATAATAAGCACTGATGGCTCAGTGTATAGAAGTTTCATAATAACAACCCGAGGGTTTCCAATGTGAACGTCAAAACAGCTATAGATCAGTATCAGAGAGCAATTAAGTTTTGATGTTCTCCATCAGCTGTCATGGTTTGGTTTTTAAAGGCACAGGATTCAGGGGTTGTGAATCATCATCATAATTTAATCTTGAGGAGGTCATCTGTAAGGAATCTTATTCATCTAGGGCAGTGCATTTTAACCTCCTGTATTCAAGGCTCCCCACCACTTGTCCCATAACTTATAATTTCTACATAAGAAAGTCTGGCAAGAAACAAGAAAGATGTATATCTGTTATACATATGGATTTGTCTTACTAAATGATTTTAAGCCATCCTTAAACTTTCAAGTCCCCTTGAAAGTTTTCTGAGGCCCTCTGGTTAAGAATTATTGATCTAGGCCTTTAGATGTCTCCTAAATATATTTGTAAACAGCTGGACTTTGTTTGACTTTTGCTAGTTTCTCCACATATTCCATGTGGCTTCATCAGATGCCCCCTCAAGGGGCTCATCTGTCTTTAACAACTGGAAAAATAAGGCCAAGCCTTTAAAAGAACAACAAAAAGATCTCCAGAACCATAACTAAAACAACAAAAGTTAAATTCAACTGAAGTCTCCCACTTCAACTTGTAGATAAATCTGAAGGGCAATCTTTAAAACAGATTTCCTGTATTGTTCTGGGTAATCTTCTTAGATTATGGGATCTGTCGCTAATCCTCTTCCTGAACAGAAAACCCTATGCATGTTTATGTAACAACATTAAAATTCACACACTGAGACCAGAGGAAACACTACAAGTTTCCTCTGCTATATGAGGCCTTAAGTGTTTTGTTTTGAGAGAAAAACAACTGTTTTCTGGAACAAAAGTGACTATAATAAGAAAATATCCCCAGCCCCCATCACACTGCATTTTAAGTTTGAAGGGACTTTGTATAATAACATAAATGCTACTATTCGCTGTCTGCGACTGGGTTCTTTCTCGCACATCCGTGACAACTTGACTGTTAAAACGAATTGAAGAAAGGTCAAATGAATCTTGTCCTTAACTATAAGCATGCATACATGGATGAATACACTTCGCTAACCTTTGGTCTTTGATTTCTTTTCTTTGGTGCCAGCAGATGGGCTCTCTTTTCTTCTATGTTTTCTTCTGTGGGGTCTTCTCATCATCCTCGTCATGTTCATCATCAGAATCTGATCAAACACACAGTCAGAAATGTCAGTATTGACAGATGAGTCAATTAAATAATTGACAATCGTTACAATGAAATCCCTCACCCGAATACTGACTTCATTTCATAGAACTACAGTTCTCATCTCACACCTCACCAGGAAGTAATCAGCACCGTTGGTCACCTGTGGACAATTATACAACCCATTTAAGCTATTTAAGCATGTCTTGATTTGTTGTAGCTATCATTTCTAAATGGTTTCCCTATATTGCCTTTCTGTGTATGATTTGGATTGTTTGTTTCTCGCCTGTTTGCCGCCTGCCCTTGATTATTGGATTACCTTACCATTTCTGATTGTTTGCTGCCTACCTCACTCTTGCCTGGATAGTGTTGTTTACCCATTGCCGATTCTCGCCTGTCTGACTAGGATTTATATCAAAATGCTGCATATGGATCTCAAAGCCTATGATCCTTCATCACATTTTCAATATCTTTATAATCTTTAATCAAAATGTAAAAATTTGCAATTGAAACAAACTTTTTTCCACATTACCAGGCAATATTTTATTCAGCACCTCTCCTCTAACCACCTGGCCTCATACAGGTATAGAGCACCCACGTTTCAATGAAAATGAAGTCACTGCCAGATTATTAAATGGGTTGTGATTGTTGTTAAATGTTGAGTTTCATAAATTGCATTAGCACTGTTGTAATAAAGACTCAGAGTAATGAGGATCCATCTGCAGTATTTTATTTAAAGAATGGTCAAGACAGGCAATTAATCAAATACCAGAAAACAGAGCAATAGGGACTAGACAAACTTAGTAACGATAATACAGGCAATGGTTGGGGCAGGCAGCAAACAATCCAAAACATAATCTGAAGCAATGTCCAAAGACAGGCAGCAAACAATCATAAACATGATAGATAATACACATATAAACCATGTAAACAACAACAGAAACCACTCTGAAATGTTAGGCGGGGCAAAACAAGACATCACAATAAGTCTGTTAGAATCTGGGGTTTAAGTAGCCGGGCTGATTGGAGTCAGGTGTGGCAAACAGAAAGTAATCAGCCCTAGATACGGGGCTTATGGGAAATGTAGTCCGAATTATAGCTACTACTCTGGAGAAGGTTCCCTCTGGTGGCGCGGAGGAGGTGGAGCGGTGGCCTCCTCCGTAACAACTGTGTGTTTTAGCATGCTTATACATTTCTGTGTATGTATTTGTCACACATCAAAGAAAGCGAACACAAAGATCTAGAATTCATTAGACAGTTTCATGACCACACCAGATAAGTCTAACACTGGAAAAAGCAACATTCTTTCCTTGAGTCACTGCTGACAAAAAGTGTTTTTAATCTGTTTAACCAAATGTGGCATGCTTGGTGGACCAGTGACCTCTTACATGTATAGAATGCAAAGGGAGGCCAGACTAGGTGAAGAATATGGAGAATGTCTTTCTTACATAATATATTCTTACATAATATAGGCCAGACATCACAGCCTAGCCCTGCATGTCTGCATGTGGATTTTAATAGCTTATGACAATAAGGTCTTCTGATTTATGGTGTTGTAAAGCATACATTTACGTACTGTTAGAATTATGTTTCTGATAAGCATTAACTATGAATGTATTCTCATGAATAAAAGCCCTTCATGTTTCACAGCTTTAAAGGCTGATAATTCTTAATTTACTATTTTTGTTCATAAAGCGGCTGTAACTGAAATTATAATTCTTTAAAAACATCAGAAGCCTTGATAAACTCCTATGTGAATTTTTCTTCTCTTTTCTTTATGATTACAAATGCATCAGTGTATTCAAGAAAGAAACACATATAACAGTTCTTGTTTGGCTGAAACAAACATTTGCCACTTGCATTGGCATTGCCCCATTTCTATGCTATGCAGCCCAGAAATAAATAAATAATTGTTTGTAGTCGGTGTAAACACATGAGCTGAATATGTAATCTTTCAAGACTTCGACACCTTGAAGTTCAGGGAAGAATGGGAGATTTTGGCAGGGAGGCTGTTCTTGATTGGACGGTAAGAATCTATCATCCAGTTTAGATGTAGTTATTTGCTGACATTTATCTGGCCTCTCGAGGCTCAGCTTTTCAAAAGCCTGAGAAATAACCTCAATCAGCTACTCAAAAGAAACTGAAAGATGAGGCTGATTTGCCTCAGTACCCGCCTGACTGCCAGCTGTCAGATTGTCATCTGATGCCGACAGCATGAGCTAATCATCAAGCTCAGAAGAAAACTTAGACTGGGCTTCTGAAGCGGGTGTGAGCTCATCTGATTGGGTGAAAAGTGCGAGAGAAAATGTGGGGCCTGTCTCCCACTGTTCATCGGCCAAATTGATAGCTGCGATCCTCACAGGTGAAGCTGTTGCTCTGCCTCAGCAGGGTGCAGCTGCCTAGCTCCTATCAGGATTAAATATAACCAGGTGGACATGTTCCGTTTCCAAACAAAACCCACTCATATCACCCACTCTGATATAGCTAAATATAAACTTTTTAGAACTCATAATTCTTCTCTTTTTCTTTCTCTTTTCTAACTATTTTCCTGTTCCAATATCTAATATCATCCAGTTTCCCTCAAGCTTAACCTGCTGACACACAGACTGACAGACAGGCTTCCTGAAGACAAGAAGCTGTTGATGTCTTTTACAAGCGCCTATTAAAGGCACTTACAATCACCTGTGTCCTGAACCCTACCTTTATCTGCAGAGATGGTCACTGAGACAAGCAGCAGAAGAAACTGAAGTTGATCATAGGATTTAGGTTAAACCCCATCTACCCCAGAAGCAACAAAAACAACACAGAGGGGAACATACATCTACTTACCATCTACTACAAAATGAACACAAATGATACGGCAGGCTCATCCATTCACAATGTTCAATATAAAGTATGAACATTAGATACATGATATACACTTATATTTACACAGTTAACACACAAATATATAACTAACCTGTACTGAAAATAATCATAAGGCTAATAGAAAAATAATCGGTTCACATAGATAATAAAGAAAAATTGATGGTGTCATTTATTACAAACCAGAAGACAGAAAAATTCATTCGTCTGCTGTCCGCACCTCCTACAGAACAACACCTATAGACTGTTACCCCTTCAAAAGAATAACTATAGACTATTAACCCTGTATGCTGCTTAGATACAGCTTTAGCAGTATCTAATATTGCTTTAAACGTTCTAATTTTGCCAAATTTGGAATGATCATTTGAACCTTAATTCTACAATAAATATCAAAACACCACATTTCTGTTTTGCACCTCAACCACTTCCTTGTAGTTACCAATATATGACACAAGAGGGAGAACTATTGCAGTATATGTTGTGCCTGAAGTCAGTTCACCTAACCTTGATTGCATTGGAACGACACAATCTGATGAATTCTTAAATTACCAAATTACTTAATTTTTTAAAAATTAAAATATGCAGTGCATTCATCTTTTAAACCTTAATGTTTCTTACCCTTTCTAGCACTTTAAAGGAGCATGATTTTGCTTTTAAATATGTGGGTGGAAGTCAACAATGCAATGATAAATTAACTGATTTCGAAATGTGGCCAACTATGTCACCTGGGGGCTCTTAAACAAGAATATATATACAGGGACTCTAGGACACAGGTTCACTATAACAAGAAAAATCCCTTAAACCACCCCAAGAGAAAGACCAATTTACTCCATTCACACACGAGTGCCCACATTGAGATAAATAGAAATGACTAAATAAACCCTCAAGCATGAACACCACAACACACAAATACAGGGGGAGTAATACAAGGTTTCTTTGCATATACGAAACCTTACAACACTGTCTTGTATTAGAGAAGAACAATATAACAGCAGCACCAGTAAAAGCATTCATATATATATATATATATATAGAAATAAGTTAACATATAACAAAAAAAGACACCATTCAAAGCTGGAGGAAAACCAATAGATACGGCTCTCTGACCTGCATGAACAGTAAGAATAGGCATCACTCAGAACACAATGTGCAGACTACTTTCATTGCAAGACAGACATTCCTACTGTGTCGGATCAACTTATATTTGAAAGACTGTTTTATAAAGACTTAATTATTGTCACTGTACTAGCATTGCAGAACACAGAATTAAATTATAAACACCAAAACTAAATATACTACACTTACCACGCCCACACATAATTGAGATAAAAATGGGGAATGAGAAAACTACACAACTTTAAATGAAGAAGCATAAATAAAACAATTGGGTTCCCAGAGACAAAGTCATTTGTGCAACAGCTTTTATTATGAGCACAATTAGGCTATATACTGGTATACTACTGGTATACTATGGTATACCATTAGTGCTACCCAGTGGGGAAGAGCATCGTGGATTACCCATTCAATTGCACATACATTTTAGTGTATGTGTGTTTTTAAAGGCCTCCTGTTTATCAATAGCTCCATCTGAAGCCTGCCTGACTAGGCTACATTTCCTGTCCCTATATTTATTAAAGAATGTAGCCTGTCTAACCTATAGCTTTAATTATCAGCCTGAAGTAGAGAGTCGGAGTTCAGCGGCCTGGCTCACATGCCCTCCTCACCCGAGGGGTCTGACTCCATCCTCCATACCTCTCTCCCCTGTGTGATTATGGCAGTCTAGACTAATGGATCTCCTGGCTGGCTTGCACTCTCTGACAAGCCTTTCCCACAACTGGCATTACGCCCGAGAGAGGATAGTGAATTGACCCACTGTGGTGAAGCTCCTCTGGTCTTAAAGGGACAGTGTCCCGCTATAATGTGCCACTGAGCAAAGGGAAGTTCCAGTTGCTTCTTGTGCATTCAGAAAAAAACCTACCATTTAGATTTAGCATCTATAGAGTGTAAATGTTATTAAAGATAAAGCATACATTATTTTAAAGGCCAGAAAAAAATCTTGCTCTGAGGTTGGTCTTTCATAACTCTGGAGTTTAATGAAGATGTCTGTATTAATGTCTCCTAAAATGCATATTACATAATTAATTGTTGTAATATACAGTAGCAGGTAAAGGGCTATAAATTATTGGAAAGCAGACAGCATACCTCAGATTATTTGTTGATGGTCTGATAGGAAATGTAATTTTGAATGTCTTTGCTATCTCAGATAACCTCCGATAACCTCTGTTGAGAACTCTTCGGTAACTCAAATTCCTTTGTTACTAAGGTTAATTTCTTACAACTCACAGAAGAAAGACAGTCATACTAGTTTGGAATGACATTTAGGTGAATAAATGGTGAAATATTGTGGAAAATTAATTCCTTTGTAAGTTTCATACACTGATGTTTTCTTTAGCGTTTGTGTCAGCCAAGTATTGTTGGCGTGATTGTTGCACTGAAGGTAATGCAACCCCTGACAGCTCTTCAGCACAAGGTACAGGATGCTGTGACGAGGAATAAATTAAACAAACCTAAACAGGAAACTATTGATAATACGATACCGTCCTCAGGGGCCTGAAGCAAGGAGCAGTATGTGCCTTACACAAACACAAACACCCACACACACAACTTTACAGTATTTATCTAAATAACTTTTATTGTTTTTATACACAGCTAGTTATAAACAATATAATCTAACCCTAACTCACACTCCAACCCTAACAGGACAATTTCTGCATTTTGACAATTAAATTTTTTTTATTGTATTATTATTTATAAATGAGGACATCCCAAAAGAAGGTTTTGCTCAGGTTTTGCTGAGTTTTTGGTAGACGTTTGTCCTCAATATAGGGTAAGTAAACCCACCCACACACACACACACACACACACACACACACAAACAGGGTAATGCAGAAAGGGAGGGGTAACAGAAAAGAAGCAAAGAAAAGAGCAGGACATGCAATGAAAAGAACAAAAGGCACACAGTAGGTGTTCTCCTTTCTAATAAAAGGCTGTCAGATGATTTGTCATGAATTACAGTACACGAGGTTCCTCGCGCTTGAAAGATGGTGTATTCTGTCACGCTGACGTCCCCACAGAGAGCAGATGGAGGCCAGTTAGAGCAAGTGCACAGTTCCCCCTCAGGGCGTTTTCAAACACTCCCGTCGTCTTTGTATGCAGACGCATGTCTTGCGTATTTTATGAATACAGTCATATTCTGCTGTTGTTGTTTCTATGTTACTTCTGAGTAACTGAGTAACTTTATCCTGGCTGCTTTTGTTGAAAAGTGGTGTTTCACATGGCTAATAATTGTAGTATAAATTGGTGCTGGGTGGGGGAGTACATAGGATAGGTTTGCTGTTTGCGCATTACAGACAAAACCGTTTGGCTTTTGCTTGGTCTTAATTTAGATACAAAATATTAAAATCTTTCAGGCATTAGGCCCATACATCTGCCTATGCCTTTAAAATAATGTTGTGTAATGTGTTTTAAATTT
This sequence comes from Botia almorhae, assembly GCA_036877575.1. Classification (NCBI taxonomy): domain Eukaryota; kingdom Metazoa; phylum Chordata; class Actinopteri; order Cypriniformes; family Botiidae; genus Botia; species Botia almorhae. The sequence goes on from JAZGTJ010004820.1 coordinate 9,304, forward strand.
GTCAGTTCTCACTTTGACTTGTAAAAGCCTCATAAAGATGAGTCAACCTGGACAAATTAGTTCCATTTTTCACTTCACTGTGACTCAGTGCAGATATGTAGCAGGGGTTACTCATTAACTAGAAGAACAGCAGATCGGATGATATTTATAGCTGGGACACGCTGTCTGTACGCCTCTAAACCTACTGGAGTTAACGCACCTGTTTCTCTAATGCAAATGTCTATGCAAATATTAACTGCATATACAAGTGACTTTTGGACAGTCTCCATAGTTAACAAATAGACTCATATAAAGTATTTTTGCTCATATTGTGATTATATAAGTTAACATAAAACTGTTCTTTTAAAGAAATAAGCTATCGAACTAGCTTAAAACATGGGCATGGGAAGACAGTTAGATACATTAGCCCCAAAAAAATATTTGGTCACCCTGCTGACAAAAAAACAGCTATAAACAGCCTAAGTTGCTTGGCTGGTTTATGCTGGAAATAGCTGGTTTAATAGCTGGGCTTTCCAGTATGGCAAAGCTGGTCCTCCAGCTGGCTAAGCTGGCTTTAGCTGGTAAGTTAGCTTGTTTTCCAGTCTGATCAGCAAAGACCAACTTCACTGATATTGTTCAAAATTAATATCACAATTCTTTAATTTTCAGGAAATCAAACATTAGTGGAACAAGCCTATGGTTAAACTGATGACCTACACTTGTGGTTATTCTGCTAGAAAGTGCGTATGGTATAAGTATATACAAGTAAATAGTATAATTTAAACTTGAAAATTTGAATTTAACAATTCGACTTTTCAGCCATTTACTGTTGTGTGGTCCAGCATTGTGTATTCTAGATGCCACTTGGTTTAACATTTTGTATCTAATGCAATTATATTCATCCTTTACAATGCTTTACATTACAATGTTGCTGAAGTGTCCCAATGCTTTTTTAAAGCATTGTATCAATAATTTGGGGGTTATAAAGCATTTATCTCTGAACATAATTAAAGAGCAGGGAGCGTTTGGTGCAGTTGACTGCAGACTATTTTGAAAAATTTCCCTTTTAGTGTCCTGAGTTGCACTACAGTAACAAACAGACCGCAGTGACTCATTCCAGTAGACACAGACAATCTTGACTGCCCCCAGAGATACAGAGCATATAAAAATGTTGTATTTAAGCATTTATTTATGCAAACTGTCTGTCCGTCAGCTAACCTGTCTTGTCACTTGTCTAGAGATCATCAACTGGCCCATTACCATTATTTCAGGCTATGTTTGGTAGGTTTTAAATATTTAAAAGCATGACACTCTTTCGATGTTGCAGCAACTCAAAGCCCTTTGGGGGTCAGGGTGGTGTGTTGTGATGTCGCTATCTCTCCAGGCCCTGTCTCTCACAGAATCTGGGTTAGAGAGACATGTGTCCTCACTTGACTGGGGTGCTACAGGCGGTGCCGCAGTTGATGAGTAACTGGTAATAACCAGGACAATCGGCCGCTCTGTTGTTTGTACAGAGACACTATTGAGCCAAGCTCAAACACATACTCGGCTATGTTTTTATCTTGCTCTTGAAAGACAAACTATTTTATGATGCACTACTTTGCCCAGACAGGCAAATAAAACAGTGTCCTAAGATGAACCTGCTAGGCTTGTGGCAGTGTCACCTGCTAGTGTGCTAGAAAAGCTAAACAGACTCAGGTCAGCTGTGACGTTAATGAGCCATTTCGACAACAGCTTGCCTCTCAACCACACAAAGGTGTTTATAATTTTTTTAACTCGTTGAGATGGGGTGCTCATGATGCAGGTTCCTCATTCACAATTCCCCATTCTGCTCCCCTCTCATCTCCATGTAACTTCCTATCCTCTTTTCACTGTCATATCAATAGAACGGGCCAAAAATAGAAATGCTTAATAAGAAACGTTGAAAGTTCTACGCTACATAATGCAATATAATTAATACACCATTGTTGTCTGAGCTGGTTTCAGAACAGACCATATAGTAATCTGATAGCCCTTTGCTGGCCATTATTTACATTTCAAATTGTATGTTCATAAAGGTTATTGCAGCTGTTCATCACGCTTGTGTGCTTCACCAATGATAATACACATCCACCACACTCACGAAGAAGATCAAGAATCACTTCAAAGCAGAGCTTTCAACGTGACACTCAGAACTACTTAGCAGCTTCATATTTCATGTGTCAAATCAAATATGTCAGCTAGCCCTGAACAGGAGAAATGAAGGGGGCTGTTGTCTTGATTAGGTGAGCAAGAAAATAATACACAGTGAATGTATTTTAAGTATTGTTATATTCACCAGAAATATAGAGTATATATTATATTCCTTTATTTTAAGTCTGATCTTTACATGAAAAAGTTGAACTAGTTTACTTAGTTGTTCTAATCGTTTTTTTCAGGAACTCATCTTTTTTTTTACTGAACTAACTTGTGCTCTAAATTACTGTTTTTATTAACTGAATCATGGCTGTGTCAAGCTGTGTTCCTGTAGCTCAGTTGGGTGTTCCTGCAGCCCAGTTGGTAGAGCATCGCGCTAGCAACGTAAAGGTTGTGCGTTCGATTCCCAGGGAGCACATGCACTCACAAAAATGTATAACTTGAAAGAACTGTAAGTTGCTTTGGATAAAAGCGTGTCAAATGTAATGTAAATGTAAAAACTAGGCTAGAACACGTGAAATTACAGTAAAAACTCTTGTTAGTTCAACTTCATACTAGAATCTGCAGTGAACAGCAGTACGTGCCTACATATGGCTTTACTGGAACTAAATCATTTTTTGTACCGGTTCATTGAAAATAACTGCTTGGAAAAAAAACATTCTGGGACTTTCTGTCATTACTGACAGCTCAGTGGAGAAGCGTCAGTGCAAGGGGAACTCGTTCCAAACAGACTCTGCATGTGGGTATAAAATACAGATGTGCTAATTTGTGAGAGTCAGCTGGTCGTGGCCGCTGTCAGTCATTTTGAACAGCGCTCTGTGTTTTTAGCACCTGTGAGGTGCACTGAGCCAAAGTAAACAATTCAGGTTGGAAAGTAAGATGACTCCAAAGCCACATACCCAAAACAAACACGTAGAGAAACAATCTCTGCACAGGCAGCACAGCCCGTCCAATATGTGCGTTTCCGGGCCCCTGCTTTACACAGAAATCAATAGCACAGACGCTTCTTTGAAAGCACACATGCACAGGTGGTTCCAGCGTCTTTTGAAAGGTTCCTCCTTACTGTACCTGAGTAACCAGACCTTTTTTAAAGAACAGTCAAGGTCCTGCTTTTAGTCTAATGAATGGCATGTACAGGCAACGGTGAACACTAAGGGAGAAAACACATAAAAAGGTGCTCTGATCCGTCCCGGGGCAGGCACACGGGGTCTGACCTAGATTCCCCTTCCAAAACATGATAAAAAGCTGCTCTGCCAAGTAAGGCAGGATGGGAAGGGCTGAGCCGTGGCGCGTAGCTGTGCCCCCCTTTCTCTCTCTCTCTCTCTCGCTCCCTCTCCCAAACATGGGCGGAGTGTACCGTGGACTTTTCAAACTCACCCGGCTGGCAAGCAGACTGGCTTTTGGAATCAAGCAATGCTGTTTTGAACTATTGCCAAATGACACAGCCTCTTTCGGTGCAGCTGAAACATTTACAGCCTCCCCTCACTTCGACAGGAAGAGATACAGGGAGCAAATTTGTAGAAGAGGGAGGAAAAACTCGGAATAAATCTTTGTCTGCAACTAAAGCCCCACGTGCGTCAAGGATTTCCTTCTGTACTCGCACGCACCCCCTGCTTTGGCACGGTGCCATTCGAAAAGATGTTTAAGTAGCATGCTTCTTTCCACTCTGGGAGAGTTAAACATAGAATGGAACATGGAACGCTGGGAACTGAAGAGTTCAGGGAGTTCGGTTAATGTAATGAAATATGTAAATGCATCAATAACAAAGGAGCGATGACGTCACAAGCTGTGCTGCCCAGGATGCTGCCTGATAGCAGACGGGACAAGCTAGAGAAATGTGAATTTATTTGAAACGATGCCATCTGCGTCCAAGAGCAGTTTCTTGATTTACATCAGAACATTCTTTCACCAGGAAAAGGACCATGTAAAGTTTGTAACGACTGACACATTTTGGTTACTTCCTCTTTCGTGGTAAGGAACTTAAGGACCTACGAGAGTCTTGCAAACCTTAAGAATGTGCAACTGTAATGTTTCCTGCAATTTGCACTCATGTGATTTTTGTGAACACCCAGTGATTCTTTAAATGTTGCTTTCTTCTTTGCACTTGACCGAATGACTGCACACAAAGTGCAACTTGGGTAATGATGTCACAAACCAAAAACATTGGTCAGACAAATGGGATCTACCAAGTGTTGTGCATCTGTCAAAGGTCTTTGAGGAAGTCCAGTGCATGACAAAGAATATTAAAACACAGGCAGTGGCCAAACAGCCCATGGAAGTGTATAATGATAAGCGGGCAATATAACTGCATAGCTCAAACTACCTGGGACAGATGCCAAATGCTGACAAAGGCAATCATTGCTCTCTCAAAAGTGAGCAGAATCAACTCCTCGTCTACTCACACTTCTTTTAGAGGGTTATTTATATTCTTGGAGAAACCACCGAAAGCATTGACGAATAGCAGAAGAGGTTGTTGACATTCTTTGGCTAAAGGGCACGAAAAATCACGTAAGTATTGTCGTCCCCTTTCTACAGTGAGCACTTTGTTGATTCTAAAAGTTTTTCCCTTAAATTATCAGTCCTGGCCCATATTTTTATACTTGGCCAGGAGAAACTGTGGATGGGAAGGAGAGGTGCAGATCGACCTTGTACCCTGTAGAAACACGATTTAAAGACAGTGCATGTTTAGCATGATGAGTCGAGATTACTTCCTTTATGAGCGTTTTGCAGTTTATGCATGGCGAACTCTCTCCTTAATTTCTTCTTTCTTTTGCTGTGCTCAAAGTCTCTCTCTCTCTTTCTCTCTCTCTGTCTCTCTCTCTCTCTCAGTTTCTGTCTTTCTCTTAGCATCCTGTGCCAAAGTGGGCAGGGAGAAAGAGCTTGTGGTAAGGCGGGTGAAGCGGAGGCCGCTCTACGTGCTCCTTCTTCAGCCACAACCCCGAAAAAGAGCATGTTTGGTGGTAGCACGTTTCTGGGTTTTTCTCGCTCAGTTAGTTGTACTTTGTGAGTCTCCGTGTCGCTATGACTCCTGCCTGCTTTTTGTAGCCTTTGACGATTGAGCATCTAGACTGCAGGTATTTCATTTTTGCTTTATAAATATTTTTAATATCGCGCAGATTGTTTGCTTTTACCTTTTGAAGCGATTGTCTTTTAATGCATCTATTTTTTGTAAACCACTGTCCTGGCTCTCTTGTTCAGTGTTGTCTTCCACTTGTAAACGTGTCCACCTCACCCCTGAGCCCATGCCTTGTATTCCGCCATTTTCAGTACAGCAAATGACTAAACTGTTAATAATTGTTAAGGTGCGGTAGATGTTTTTTGCCCCAGTGCTATTTATTAAAATTGTTTAAAATTTATTTACTTTGAAACAATTAAGTTATTTTGACATTTAAGTTATCGTTTGTGTTCCTTGGGCATGCAATGGAGCAACAGGCATGTTCCTTTACTTTTGCGTCATTCTATTTAGGTGATTTTAAAAGGATTTGAATTCAACTTTAAAAAACATGCAAATGGTGTTTGGCTTTTGCTTTAATTCTTTTTGAGGGAATCTAAGAGTGATGTTTATGGATGTGACAATAGTGTTGGTGGATGGCCTATAGTGTAATGTATTGTTTAACCCTCTCCGATTTTCTGTACCTTTTTATCTTTGTATACTGGCTGTGGGATTGTTGCTGCTTCTGTTGTTATCTGTTAAGGAGGAAAAAACTAAGAAAGCTCAGCAGTGGTGTATGTATCTTATACTGAAGAAAAGCATAAACTAATCTTATGTATATGAAAACATTTGGTTACTTGTGTTTTGCGCAGATGAATACGTTATATAATCAAAGGACTTCTTTTCATATTCAGAAAAAATTCTTTAAAAAATCTGAGTTCAGATGTAATGAAAATTAATGCTAGAGGTAATAGCGTTCAGCAGTTATTCCCTATGAAATAATAAAATGCAACAGTTTATAAACTAATACATTGTTTTATTAGAAAGGGTACATAAAAACAATTTATGTAGACAGGAAGGAGTAGCTGAGCAAAAGGTAAAGCAAGCAAGCAAAAAGTAATTTGTTTTACTGTAATTTGTAACTGATTAAAGGCTAAATTTTAGATGACCATAGCATTAGAAGGCACGTTAAATCCATTACCATGACACATTTTTATTAACCAGCTTATTAATATTTAGTGTTTTTTATTTAGGCAATTCCACATTACATTCTTTTAAAACGGGTCGAGCGTTTGATGATATCTGCTGACTTTTCAGAAACCACAAGTAACCTGATTTTTATTTTACAATGTGACCTACAACCCATGCAGATGACACAAATTCACCACTAAAAATAAAATTGCATTGCTGAATCTGATTCGAATCCAACGCATATCTGAAAAATAACGTTACAAAGAAACGTTCTCAAGATGGCGACGACATGCCACGTGTTTGTGTACTACTGTACTAAGTGCATTTTACTTAAAGTTGCTATTCTGCCTGACTTAAAGTGTTTTTTAATGCAAATGTGTTCAAATTACAGCAAATGTTTTGAGCAAATGTCTACTTAACTGCTGATTAGCAAACAAAGGTGTTAAGAGCTGTATAAAACTGTGCCGTTAGGTCAAAATAACATGACGTGCTGACACGTTGTTTTAACTACATAGCAAAGGTCTTAACAATATTTACTTGTGTTACATCAGCAGCAGAGCAAGTAATTTTCTGCTCCTGTACAGTAAAACCAGGAGAGTCGGCAGAAATGCGGACAAGTTTGTATGTATGTTTATTTTGCTGTGAGACAGAAAGAGAGATGGCAGCAGAAAAAAATTGAGAGAAGGTGGGAGGAAAGGAGACCATTTCCTCCACCCCCTGTTCTCCTCAGATGAACTTATCATGCAGCCTCATATTTTCTCTTTTCCTTTCCCATAAAGCTTGGCTACATTTACTGTAGCGCTGACAATTACATGCACTTTGGGCTCCGACCCCACATTAGCAAGCAGGAAGTCTGTTTTAGAACAACCAGGAGTTTAACCCCAAAAACACTTGATTTTACTGTATATGTAATTAACTCCAATTACATACAAGGTTGAGATGTATTGCATAGGATGTATTGTATACCGAGCATGTTGACTTCAAATATGTATTTGTATACCGAGCATGTTTTATGTGGTAAGTGTTTTTTTCAAAAGTGACAGGTGAGGGAGGACTGCTGTTTGCCTGCAAAAGTGCAGACATGTGACATGCTCGGTGCCTATTAGTTATATTATGGGGACAGATGGGGGCAGAGATCTAAGTCTAATCTGCAAGGTCTTTGTATAAACAAATAAGACAAGGCAGAATACTTATCACTGAGTTTCAATGAATAACAGCAGGCTCTCCGGAGACCGTGTGACAGAGTCAGTCGAGGTCAGACCAAGCCCAACTTCCTGTTTTTAGGGGGCCGCTATTTTTGCAATAAGGGCGTTTTCCCTGGTGTAGGTTGATGACAGGGGATCATAGGAAGAATGATGAATGATTTTGTTGAAGGCTTACGGCTTTTAATAGCTTAACTCTTTTGAGCATGTATGTATGAATAATGGCGGCTAGTTGCTTAATGTAGTTTAGGGTTTACATTGTGCCATATATGACATACAATGATTCATACGAGTGCATTTTTTGCTTCTAGGTCAAAAGTTAACTGAACTGAACATGCTATCCTACAAACCTTTTGATCTACATACAATTTTCTTGATGAAACAAGAAAGATTATTTGAAACTAACTGAAAAAGGGGTGTGTTGTAGTGAGGAAAAAGCTACCAACAAATACAATATAGAGGAATTCCTTTAATACTTAATATTTAAAAATGCATTTCATTAACTTTGTTGTGAAAGTCTGCAATCTAGGCAAAGAATATCTTCTTTGAAAATTTCCGTCATTATTTCATATTCACTTTTTCATAGTTTTGACGACTAGGAATGAACTCACTAATGCAGAGAATGTAGATCTACAGCTGTACAAAGGATTAAATTATAAGATAGCTACCAGAAAAAACAACAACAGAGGTATTAATACTAAAAACAAAAAAATTAATGAGCCATGTGCCACCATATTGTTTGTCCATATTGTATCTCATGTATTTTTTCTCTCATAAGACATAAATGTGTTTGTGCATTTGAGACGAAAGTAAATTTTTGGTTACACTGACATAAAAAGGGATTTTCAACGGGGAAGCTCCCCTCCTATGTAAAATGAACATGGCGCAGAGGCATTGTCTCAAGTTCTGCTTTTTTTAATTGTGGCCAGTTACTCTGCCAACATCCCCCTACCATTCATTGCTCTACCATCACCCTCTTCTCCGTCCGTTCATTGAAATTCAGCCTGGCAAGCAGGCGCTGCCCCTTTCTTGGCACCAGACTACGAGACTGAGAGACAGAAAGGAGGGGAGAAAATTAAATATGAAAACAAGAACATCTACCGTTCGGCCAATTTCTCACTCGCTAAGGTTGTGCCAAACATTCGGTTTCCAGCTTTTTGATATTTTTGTTGTTTAATCTCAGTGAATATCGTAATCACATATGGCCCTGGCAACCAAACAGTGGGAGGCGTTCAGTGGGCTAATTGATTTGCCTGTTTACCTCCTGTGATTGGACGATCACAAGGGCTAACGGCTGTGTCCTTTGATTGATGGGTAAGATACAAGGCCTTTTGTTGATCTGATTTGATTTGTTTACCTCTTTTCTGATTCGCGAAATCTGCAGAGAAGCAAGATGTGTCTTTGTGCCTATCAAATGCTTGGTATAAGGTTGTGTCAAGAGATTGTATAGCATAGGTAAATCTTTTACAAATGCAAGCAATTAAAAATGGCACCCGTTTACTGGAAGACGAAGAGGGGGCTTAAGCAGTAAGAACTGACGTATACCAGCCTGTATGGGTAGGTGATGAGGTAATCGTCTTAAATGTTTGCTGAATGTCTGTTCCATAGCTACTTTAGAAAACAGGTTGTCTCATATCAAAGTAAAGAGTATGTGTGCAATATAAAACAGAGATGATTATAAGCATTTTAAAATGCTTTTGTGATATAAATCCTGTATGAGAGACACAGGCTGTGTTTCAAAATCTGGTGAGCTGCCCACAGTATGTAGGCAGCATTTTTAAAGCATCATAGGACACTCCTGATCTGAAGGCTGATTCAAAAGGCAAACAGCATAATCATGCTGCCTTCTAAAATAAGACAATAAGGCCAAATTTCAGGGTATGGCATGTATCCTTGCAGTGTTGCATGTAGAGGAAGAGAAAGAAATGTCGATTTTATATCATCTTTGTAATTATGTTTTTAATACATACCAAGAAGTATTGATAAAAATGTAAATCTAATTTAAAATAATAATTTACCCAATATTTGTACATGGCATGTGTGTTTATATCTACTGAAGTAACATTAGCCTAGCACCTTGCTATTAAAATCAATTAGCAAATCACCAAATATGTTTAATGTATAATATATAAATGTATAAGACATAGGGAATCTGTCGCAGAAATACATCAGGTGTTTCTGAATGCAGCGGCTGCAATCTTTAATAACTTATTTTGGTTACTATTCTATCCCCTAATAGAACCCTGACAGCAGTTATTGGTTAACAGCTACAGTGTTACAAATTAGTGTTATAATGCTAATGCAGGCTTTAATTTTAGATAGCTTTCCATTGATGCCATGTTGGTTATTTCATGTTGGTTTCATGTTGGTATTTCAGTGGCCATGTTGGTTATTTCAAAATATGAAGTAATTTATTTACTTATCCGGTAACACTTTACTTGAAGAGGTGTGCATAAGCCTGACATGACACCTTCATAATCATGACATGACATGTCATGAATATGAAGGAGGGTTTATGCATGTTTATGACAACTCTCTTTAAGTGTCATTCACTCAGTTATGTCATTTTTAATGCAAAGATGACATTGTTTGAGATGCCTTTGTTATGACAACTTGACAGATTATACTAAGCTGCTCCCCACAGACAAAGTAAATGAGAAGATCTCAGAGTTTGCAGAACGCTGCAGGAGGGCTATAACAAAAGAGATGGCTAAAACAATTGCAGCAAAGAAAAAAAGTGGACAGCTCCTATCAATAATGCATAAGTACACCTAATTGTTATTTGCATTAACAAGTTATCCTGTTGGTTTCCTCCAGAACACTAAATATGTGTTGAGATTATTTTGTGACCCTCTGTTTGAGGAAGCATCCATTTTTGATTCATTCTATGTCAGAAAATTTCAGAACCCTCTGTGTGAGGAAGAACAAGTTCTGTTAGGTGCCAGTTTTGTATGTATTGTTCACATACATAAAGTTAAGTATAATCTGTCAAGTTGTCATGACAAAGACACTGACAGGTTATGATGTATTGGTTTATGTCAAGTTGTCATAACAAAGGCATCTCAAACAATGTCATCTTTGCATTAAAAATGACATAACTGAGTGAATGACACTTAAAGAGAGTTGTCATAAACATGCATAAACCCTCCTTCATATTCGTGATGTGTCATGTCATGATTATAAAGGTGTCATGTCAGTCTTATGCACACCCCTTCAAGTAAAGTGTTACCACTTATTCTGAAAGTAATAACTAAACCCATTCTAACACAGTTAATAATGTATATGATGTTACAGATGACATAATTTAAAGTGTGTTACTGTTTGCATATTTACGATTCATGTCACCCTTACATTTTACATTCATGTTACATTTAGTGTTTGAGAATCTGTGTGTCATCAAGCACAGTAGTAGCACTAATGTATGTTTCATTGATGTGTGATTATTTGTGTGAACCGCTTTCTATGGTGTTGATAGATTTTTGCATCTGATATAGACATCAAAAGACCATTTAAATATTGCAGCTTTGTCTCTTTTATTGTATTGTGTGATTCCATATGCAGTCCCACCCACTGTCAATGCTGAACACAACAGATATTAATAATATAATGTCATAAAAATCAGGGCAGTTGTGTCTAATTTGCAACTAGCACCCATATGGCTTAGCATTACATATTTTGAAAATGGCCCAAAAGTTGAAAAAAATTGTAAGTGATTTTGGAATGGTTTTAAATATCTGGCAGAACACCAAAAATGGTGGTTAGTCTCCATCAAACAGATTAGCACATTTTAGGGAACAGAAGGACAGACTAGTTCCCTGCATAATCTAAAAATGATTCAAATGCCACATCTGTCAGACTATATCAGCATATTTTCATTTTTCACAAGCGAGGTGTCAAATGTTGTCACCATCTAAATAACGACTGTGGCTGGCACAAAGCTTGGGAAATAAAGGACAATTATGTCATATCAAGACAATTATGTTATTGAATATTATGATGTTGTAAAATTGTACAGCATGCTAAATACCTGATAAGAGTAAACAGTGCTAAACAAAGCTAAAGGTTGTTTTGTGTAGAGTTCATGATAGAGAGTTCATCGAGTTAGCAAATCCGTGTTGGCAAAAATTAGCACAGTGAAGTCACCGTCTCTCAGCTTTCCTTGTGTTCCAGTAGACTTCATCTTGTGCCAAAACTTTTCAATGACCGTCACTCCAAATGGGCCAGAAAGAGCATGTGTATGCTAATTAGTGAGGACTTTTGTATGTTAACAAATTACTAAAATACCCTGGAGGAGATTTGCATGTTTATTTATGCAAAACAGACATGTTCCGCCTCTTCACACTGCACAATAACGGCTTTTTTTGTAAATGAAGGTTTGATCTGTGCTTAGCTTTTTAATCAAGGTAAGAAAGGGACTTCTTTTGGCTTCAGACAGTGGAAAAACTTAGAGTGAAACCAAAAATATTGATTTATTTGTTAATATACTGCAAATAGATGCTAACATGTTTATGTTTTGATGCTCTATGATGTTTAGGTTGTGCCCTGACTATTTAAACTTGTATGCTAACATGCTAATAGACACATATGTTTAGAATTGGACTACTCCTATGCTTACACAGCATGTTTGTAAGTTTTGTTGTGTGTCAAAGAGCGCCATTGACTCAAGGGTGAATCTGGTTGTTGTACTGATGCCAGACAGGGTCCCCCAGCACATTGAAAGGGAGATCATACTCCTCTAAACAGCCTTTTTGAATGGTGAACGCGTGAATGGTTTTTCAGGCACACCTCGCAGAGATGGCAAGGAATGCACAGCACCCATACCCTAAAATGGCCGAAACGACGCCATTTTGTTTTCCCTCATTTTTTCTGAGTGGAATAGCAGAATCACAGCTTTGTTAAGGCTACAGGAGGCAGATGGGGAAGCCATGTTTTACATCGGCTGTTTACTTCTAAAGCGTAGCTTACGCAGGGTTGTCCTGTTGGAATTAACTGGGTTTTTGGCAAAACGGGCACAAATTCCTGGCGAAGGATCAAGACTTTTTCGTGATCCAATGCCAACCCCGCTAAAATGAGTGAGTAATTTCTTTGGCTCTCAAAATTACCGCTCCTCCTTTAGCCTGTATCCTGGCTCAACACGTTCAACTCCTCTCACTGTTTTTCACAATCTTTCATGCTCCATAATTTATCAGATTTAAATAAGCATTGGTGACCACTTCATTGATGAACACTTGCTGGGCTTTCAAGACTGTTGATTTCTTTCTGCAACTAACAGAAATTGCCGTTTTGATCAATGAGAGAAATGTGCAGATTATGTGAATTTATGACTGATGTCAAGCAGTTGGTGCCACAACATACACTGTATGTTTGGCTAAGATGTTTCATTTTGCAAACCCAAGTTACTGTATGTTCCAGATGACTGTACTATACTATAATGATAATGTACATCATTGTGCTGATGCCACGACAAACTTATGTAACTGTTAGGTAAAGTGCAGCTACAACAATTTTCACTGTATAGTTGTGATAAATAAATTAAAATAAATTTCACTTGAATTTAAAGTAATTTCACTTCAGCTATAATACTGTAAAATATTATTGCATGACAAGTATTGCAAAATATGTATATTTAACATGGTATAATAGTTAATGTTATGGTGTTAACTAAAGCAAAGCTTTTCATCAGCGTCATCCAATAGTCATATACTAGGATCGATAGGCTGTCGTCATACAGAATCCCATAAAAATGAATAAACTGTTAAGTGGAGTTGAGATACCACAAAGCTTCACTGTATGGCTGTGCTAACCAACTTTTCTATCTCTGCAGGTGTTCTGCTGTCCAGTTGGTTAATCTTCCGGTTAACTGTCTGCTGTTCTTGGGGCTGAGGTAGTAGATTGAATAGTTGTGGGGCCCTGTGCTCTGTCACTGAGATAACTATACAGTCTACTGTCTTTCCTAAGGCGACAGCCAAATCATCCACCGACAACACAAAGTTATTCGAAAGTCATTGTACGCGCTTCATGTTTATTGGTCACAGCTGGAAAAGTTTGACATGACAAATAAACAGGAATTAGGCATTCTAGGGTTAACATGAAACATGATCCCTGTCTACTTTCTTTATATATATACCTGTTCCGAAGGTGCATGCTAAAGATCAAATTGTCTTCGTAGTCCTTTATCAAAATGTAATAATTGGCCCTTAAAATAACTTTCCCTCTCGGCTGATGTCTCCAGACCCTCTTAATTTTCAATACCTTCATTCCAACCACCTGTCATACAGAACATCCACTTTTCATAACCTATTCAGTTTCTGATGGATACAGCATAACTTTTAATTTAGTTCAAAATACTTACTCAGACATCTATCCTGTTACAGAAGTAAAATATGTATTTCATGTTGACCAAAAAATAAAGAAGGATTCATGGCAGAAGTTAATGGTTGGAAAGGACATGCTGTCACAGAAATCCTCAAGGTGAAATGATTTCTATACCACCAAACAACATGAAAAAATAAAAGGTACATACACTCCCTGTGATCTGCCATTGTCAGGCAAACAGGGAATCCCTTCCCAAATTCACACTTTTGGCTGGGCCAACTGTGGTGCCAGACAGGGTGAGGTAGTAGGTTGTATAGTTTGGTGGGAGGGATCAAACCCTGTTCAGGTTATAACTATACAGTCTATTGCCTTCCTTGTGGTACCAGCTATCCACTGGCAAAAAAAACATCCCTGATGCTTAAATATTATTTATACCATAGTAAATTACCAAACTTATCTGTAACAGACATGCATAATGTTAGTCTCTCTAATGCAAGCTTAAGATACTCATATAGTATTTAATAGGGCGAATAAATCAGATTAAATGAGATTTACTGAGCTCAGATTTATGACTTAATATTTTAGCTTTTCAGACTTAATATTTTGTATTTCATGAGACAGAATTTTTACACATAAGAGCAGATTTTTTTTTGTATTGGACAAGGTTATGGCTTTGTTATATAAATAAAACAAATTGCCATAAAATAAAATAGACCATTTTTCTTCATTTTGTTTTTGAGTTACTATGATGGTTATGTAATAATGTATAATGCCAGAATTGGCAGTTGGCAGATATTGTAGCATACATCTATACACATATTGTAAAAATGTTATATTTCTAATATAAAATGTTGTATTATTATAGCTAAATTGAAACGACTAAACACTTCAGTTACATACTAACATTTTAAATGATCAGGAACATTCCAGACTTGCTGGTCACTTGCATTCAGCTTTAATAACAGGACTTGCTAAATGTCAAAAATCGTCTCACAAATTATCCTTTGTCAATGTCAAATAAATGCTTTACTCATAAAACCTTATGTGATTAATTGTTTGAGCACCACTGTTTAAATTTACATGTACATTAGCAACTGCAAGTTAGAAGCAATTTATAAAGGGCTAATATTTTACTCAGATCTCCTCAAACTACATCTCTCACCGTTTTTTTGTATGTTAAATTTATATTTCCTGTAATAGAAGCATAATACAATACAGTGACACTAATTCAGGGGAATTAGCATTGCGGTATTATCTAATAAGATCTAAAATGTTAGTCATGTAGGGCTAAACCTGATAGCCTATCTTAATAAAAATCCCTGTTTTCTCTGAAAGTTGTTTGGTATGCAAATATATGTATAAAAATTACTGTGCAAACAAAAGTTGGACTTTGGTCTAAAGACCTGGCCTTAACCGAACACATTTTTATTGTCTCCATAATCAGACTCGCACCACACAGTCTAATTCATATTGAAGGAAATGTTTTTAAATATGAAAATTTGTAAAATTATATTAAAAAGTATTAAACATATTTGACAACATGAAAACAGTGACAGGTTACAAGTATAACAAGTAGTGACAACACAATTTTACCGGTTTTTACGGCTTCTTATGTAATATGTCTTCCTAAATAAAGATTTTTTTGTGTAAATGACAATGCAATTAATAATTTACTTAAAAAAACAAATTCAGTATTTTACAATAACACTACATTTTGAATTGATTTCACTTTACATTAAGTAATGTATCTTAAAAATTTCATCAGATTTTTATAGATTTTTATTGTTTTTTATCAGATTTTTATATTTTTATTTTTCTACAGTTTATAGGCTAACTGTAGAATGTTTGGATTGTTCTTTCGTTAAAAAGACAAGCGTTATTAGTGTACATTTTAAAGGCTTATGGTGCCCCCTAGTGATCAAGTAACACCCTAAAGACTAAAGCTTCTTAATGACGTTAGGCTATTCTCCAACAGTCCTCAAAGAGCTTTTCAGCATTTTATTACACAGTTTGAAGCTATTCTCCAGGCTTCTCTAGGCATGAAAATAATGATTTATGAGATGATTTATTTATATGTTAGGTAATGTGGTTTGATGCCCAGCATCCTGTTCTCCTGATTGAGATCTCCACAGAGGACTTGATTAATTTCTCTTGGCTCTCCAGCATAGCACATAGCTCCAGATCTCCAGGTATGCCACCCAGATCTTTCTGATGCACAGACCACAGGGTTAACTGCCAAACTGGTGTGAGAGAGGAGAATTCCTGCATGGAAAGCAGGCTGAGGGACACTTTGTGGAAAGTAGCACATTCATAAGATGCAAAATCATCCAGCAGTAGAAGAACCAAGGCCAGAGAACACGTCAACCTCATCTCCTTGATCTGAAAGGCCATAAACTTTGATGAGATGGTGAGATGACAGCCAAGAAGGTGCAGTTAATATAAAAAATTAGGAGAGGGGATACAAGAAAATCGTTATGTCTGCCAAAAAGCAGAGTAAATCCCAACAGAGAGTTAAACAGCCAACACAAGCCCACTGCAAACCATAAATGTTGTTTAGTGGCTATTTCTTTGTGCCTGTAAGCATGGGGCAAAATTTTAGTCAAAATAAATAACTATAAACTACAAATAATAATTATGTATCAAATTAGAAATGGTTTTGTAATCAATTATTAATGTATCATTTATCTAGTATTTTAGAATGGTTTTCTGCTAATGCTCAGTCTATGAATAATGGAGATGTTAAGACACTGCATAGTGGCTTTTGTTTTGTCAATGAGCTCTGAATGTGAGGAAAGCATCTGTGAGGGGTACGTTTTTCAAGTTTTTCAATTACACTCTTAATTTGCTGGTGCTACTGTAAGTGCTACTGTAAGTACTGTAAATGTCTTAAATCTGGCTAAAAAGAATCATTTATTATAGTTAATTTATCTATACATTGATGTAAGGCATAACAGTGCAATTACACGTAATCAGTCGGTTATGTCATTCTAGATTTCCAAATAAATTGTTAATAAATTAAATAACATTAGAGAGTTAGTTTGTGAATATCTTATGTAGTTCTTATGCAGCCGTAATTTATAGTAAACTGTAATTAAAGAACAATGGAAGTACATTTATAGCACTTTTTTAAAACGCTGTTGCAAAGAAAAGCATGCTATTTTTAGATCAACATCTGTATTGGTCCTGGAACAAGATTTTGAATCCACTAATTCAATTTAGGCATAGCACCTTAAACAGACTAATCAACCTATAATATCGTTGTGAGAACAGTATCTTTACCAACCAGCACAGAGAGGGGAACTGACCCCCACCAGGAAATCAGCAACAGCCATAAACATCATATGATCAGCATATTGTCCAGGCAGCATGCTGAGGAGCTTCAGCGATGTGTAAACCAGCCATACCATGATGAACAGGGTTTACTTTGAAAATATTCAAGGAACAAAATCTGAAGATTAATACAAAATGGATATAGAGATGCCTGTGACCATCTGGTCTCGTCTCCACACAACCTGATGCCCTGATCACCTTCAGCATGCATCTCTGTGGATTTAATTTTCACTCATCAGCATTGGATTTTAACATCAGCAGTGGATCAGACAGATTTATTCACAGCCACATCTGTAATGAATCAACTAATTCCATTTGCGGGCGGACAGAGATAATGATGTTAAACTCCAGTTCACAATCCAAAGTATGGAAATAGTACTGAACATATTTGTTGCTGGGAGGTTTTGATGATCTGTGGATTAGGTAATGTTTGGAATAGCTATTATCATGTGTACATTGTACATGTTTGTAAATGCTTTGTGTGCAAGGGCCTGCTGTATACACTAGACAGAATACTGTATCCCATTTCCAGTGTGGTTATAAACAGTTTTTTACATGTCCTTCCTGACTGTTTTTAGTTACCTCAAAAGTGATAACCATGTAATGTGTTATGGTCATGTGACATTAATGTTGCATGACTACTCCTGTGTAATTCTAGATTACTTCTATTTTTAGTAGACCAGTCACAGTACCTTTATCCCAATATCAAAAAATCATTCAAGAATAATCTTTAACACATCTTTGAGATGAAAGTTTGTACATACTCCTGTGCAAACAATTACACTGTATAAAATGTAATTGTAACATTAAGTAGCTATTTCTATATAGTATATAAAGGTATATAGAGTAATATAATTTTGCTGACATGAATAAAATCAATGAATTTAGCATACTTTTAAGGTCAACAGTTTTTTCTGTGTACCACATATATGTTAAAATGATGACATTGATTATTAATTAGACTGCAGTTTCAGTCTCTGTAGCTTTAACAGCACATCTCTGATGTATTACACAAACAACATCTTTTCCTTCTCGTCAATCATTAGCAGTTCTGTTGCACTGGCGGTTTTCCAGGGTACACATGCTTTGCATATGTGGCCATATGTGAGTGAATATGTGTGAGGTGGGCTCATGGAAACATGAGATGGAGCATATGCGGGGCTGTTGTGAGCCCCTCATAGTGAGATTTATCAGTACTTAGGTAATGAGCCATGCCAGAAAGCAACAGACTGGAAACAAATACAGATGAAAAATATAAGGCAGGTGAGATGATGAAATCTGATAATGTAAAACCTGCCGAGGGCTGGAAATCAGATGGATGATACAGTATCAGACTTTGCTGAGGGTCTACAAGGACTGACATGTGTCTGAACTTGAAGGGATAAATATGTATATGTCCTACTGTACATCATCTGTGACTCAATTCATAAGGTACCAGTTATATTTTCAGACAAAATGACTTTCAGTTTCAGCCTCTGTTATACTTGTAAATACTACATTGTTTACTCCACTAACAAAAAAGTTACATTGCGTTGTATTTTGGGGACATGACTCCATTGTAATTCTTTTTTTGGACAGGTATTATAGCTATATGGTACAGTACGGTTCTTCATCTCCTGTAACATGGGGGATTTATTCGCCTTAAAACTATACATAACAAGTAAATTGTTCTTAAAAAAATATGTGACAATTTCAGGGATTCTCATTGTCTTTGTAAAAACATTTTAGGATTATTACACATTAGATGAAATTATCAAAGATTATTTGGCATCTTTGACCTTATTAAAACATTTAACCTAATAGTTACTGACTAAAAATAGTAACTTTTCCACAGAGTCAACCTAACAGAAGATGATGTAATTTTGGGTGTCTTCATTCTAGGTCTTCATAGAATTCATAGATAGATAGGGATGTGAGAATTTTATGAATATTTATAACACAACTAATTTATGCACAACTCATTTTATTTTAAAAATCATTTTATTTAGACACATAATGTGTACTTAAATTTAATTGATAGGTCAAAATCAGCACAAAAAACATCAAAACTAAAACGGGTTCATGACTACATATAACGTAGTCAAGGGTAACAATCCTTAGATTTACATATTTCAAAGATCTCCTTTACCTGTCATTTTAACATGTTTAAGATTCCATTCTATTCACAATTATACATTTTCAATTAAACGTCTCAATTAATCCTCAATTACCAAAAATATTTGATAATAAGAGTGTATATGCCAAATGACACTATGAATGTAAATGTTAGAGAGGCAAAACCTTTATAAAAATCCAAAATCCTTTATAAAATACTCAGTATTTGTTTATACTTTCCGTTAGGGAAAACTGACTCACGCCACATTAACAACTCATAAATCTTTGTGAGTTACTCTGAAGCCCTCTCAGTGTTTTCTCAGTGAACTGATAGGTGAGTTTACGCTTTACTTTGCAGATCTCTCCTGTTCTCGAGTAGTTTCGTAGGGCTCTTGCCATTTTCTGGTACGTCATAGTCTTCCTGTTGCCCTTGCGCCTGCCCCACATCTCTGCCAGCTTCTCCTTGTTCTGGGAAGAGAACTGGAATGTTCCGTTGTTAGACTGGACCCACCAAATGCAGCTCCGCATATCTGGTGTCTGCAGCATCTCATATAAGAACTGAAACAGCCGTTCTTTCCTTTTGCCTAACAAAATGTTTTTTATTCATTTTTAAATAGAAGTAGGCAGCTTTATTATCCTATGCTTCATTATTCTACTGTCATTTTGGAGTGAAAAATGAACAGTCCCTGGTCAAAATATCCTAATTTGTAACCATAAACAAAAAACATTTGATGTAATCTATATAACCGGATTGCAACAGTGGAAACACTAACACCTTTAAGAGATGACCCTGTGAATCTTTTGATTCAATGCCATTGAAACAAATACCCTAACAATTAAATTCTCAAAAATGAATTTTTCTTTCCAAAGCCAAATAAACAGACCACTTGATGGACAAGTATGTCTTACCCGAGAGTGGTATGAGAGCCAAAGAATCGCAGGC
>JAZGTJ010004821.1:0-29458 GCA_036877575.1 Botia almorhae
TTCTTTATGTACGCGATTTTTCTGGTTTCCATAAATGGTCTTTGTCACGGTTTGTCTACAAAGCACACGTAACTCGATCATTTTTCCCGTTTACCGTGTTACATATTTCCCCGTTTATTATGACCCCTTTAAATATCCAATGACGCACGAGGCACGTGGGCAAATAAACAGAGAAATTTCCTTTTGATACGAACAGTTTCACTTTCTCCAAAAATGCGCGGTGGCTTATGAAGCAGAGCGCGGTTTCATCTTTTGCGTGTGATAAAATCGAGTCATATTAACAGTAGATTTGAGAAATATCACCACACCTGAGCGTTGGCTAAATCGGTTTCAAGCATGTACATCTCAACTACTGTCAGACTGCCGACGCTAACAATGTTCTCTTCACACGCGAGGTGTCTCTTAATTTGAAAATGATGAATCTCTGATATGAAAGACGAAAGTGGAGCAAAATATTGAAAGCTCAAATAACCTTTTTATCACTTTTATAACTTCCATAACTTTACATATTAACTCTTTTTTTTCAAGCCGGCTCATTTTTAGCAGGAGGTTTTGATGGCTTCTCTCTCCCTTTGAGGTTGCGCCTAAAGCTTGTAAAGTGATATCAAAGAAAGACTCGTGTGATAAAACATAATAAATGCCACAAACTCTTACAGCGGTGTGATTTCACACAGAAACGGGTCTTTTGCGTTGCTTTAGCGCAGACAGGTATGAGACAATGGTTACACTGACTGCACAGAGGAAACCAACAAAGCCAGAAGTTATACATTCTTACGAACTTTAGGTAGCCTACATAGGCAGCTAACTTCTAAGACAGCATCCATAGGATTTAAAACGCTCTTCATGGGCGTCAATTTAGCAGCAGGAACGCTCAAACATGGTACAAATATAGTATAATGTTTTTCATGTGAAGTGACTTAATTAATGCTTAAAGTGATGTTAACATGTTGTTACCACCCTGTCACTAATATGCAAATTAGGTAAAAATGTTCTTTTGAATAAAATGGAAACATCAGACTGAGGGTCCAGAGTTCAAGTCCCTGTTTGGGCGTGGTGTGCTCAGTCCATAGCATTGCGTAATCATGATTCTGGCCACTTGTGGCCGACTGGTCAGGGAGTCAGACATGTAACCAGAAGGTTGCTGGTTTGAATCCCACAGCAAGGCACCTTATCCCCAATGGCTCTCTGGGTGCTGCAGTGCGCTGCCCACTGCTCCGGGTTGCAGTGTGTGTATTTACATCTCACTATACCAATGTGTGTGCAGATGGAACAAATTCTGAGTATGGGTCACCATACTTATATTTATATTTATGCATTTGGCAGATGCGACTTACATTGCATTACACATTGCTACACATTGTTTCTAAATACGTGCAATCCCTGGGATCGAACCCATGACCTTGGCGTTGTTAACACCGTGCTCTAACCACTGAGCTACAGGAAAGCTTATCTGGCCTGCATGTCACTTTTTATTTTAAAAAATTACAGTTCTATTTTCCAGTTGTATTTACATTTATATTACTGTAACTTCATCTTTTAAACTGAACTTGTCACAATGCATTCTGGGATTGCTTTATTTGTGCCTATGGAAAAAAACATTTTAAATAGTTCATTGTAATATATAAAGATCAAAATAATTATAGGACAATATATTTAGCACAATTAATACATAGTATTGTTATACTGCCTTGTGCAATTGGCTTTTATGAGATGCCCATCGGACAACAGAGAGTCACAATTACCCATAATTCTCTGTTGATCTCTGTTCACCTCTGTACATTATCCCAAAGGAAAACAACAAAGTTTGTCTTTGTAATCTTTTATTTGAATGTAATAATCTGCTCCACCTCCGAAACGGCTTTTCCTGTTCACCAAACCCTCTTATTTTGAAACCTCTCCCCTTCAACCCTCTGGCACTGTTCTGGTATGTATTGTAACGCCCACCTATCACAATCCAATCAGAATGGGTGTGAATGCTATTTCAGGTAGGCAGCTCAGTAGGGTTCAAAACAAAGCCTTACTGAATGTATTTCTGAATGCTGCACATGCATTGTATCTGCACATGGCGATACTAAAAATACCATGTTTGGAATTGATTGCGCTAAATATATTGTCCTTATCATATAAGGTAATAAAAATGGTAGAGGTAAAAAAAAATGTACCCCTAAAGGCACAATAAAAATTTTAGGGAAGATAAAACGATCTTGTTCTATGCTATAAAGTGTCATCATGCTTCATGTCAAAACAGCCCACACACCTGCTATAGCTGGTACAAATCCACAGCAAAAGAACTCAACAATGACCTCCACATACCTGCTGTAGTGTGTGTGTGTGTGTGTGTGGTCATGGTACTCACTACATTTTGGGGACCGAATGTCCCCACAAATATAGTAATACCGCTAAAGTTTGACCTTGCGGGGACTTTTTTGGTCCCTGTTAGGAAACAAGTTTATAAACCACACAGAATTATCTTTCTGTGATAGGTTTTAGGAGGTTTAGGAGTACGGTTAGTGTAGGGGAAAATAATATACAGTTTGTACAGTATAAAAACCATTACGTCTATGGAATGTCCCCATAAATCATGAAAAACAAACGTGTGTGTTTGAGCACCTCAGTATCTCTAAAAGACATAATGAGACGTCGTGCTACACAGTCTAACGGCACACAAAAACAGTCAATTGTTTTCCAAACACGACAAAAATGGCTAAATAAAAATGTCGCGTTCTGAATCGCCTCCATGCGAATTAATGGCGTGGCGGGCTATAAAACAGACGTTACGTGAAATCAAATCATCTCTATAGACATAAAAACGCTCTGATCAAGTGCTCATTTCGTCTCCTTTTGAATGCGTTCAAACAGCTCGACTCCCTCTTCAATTACTTTGCGTGTCAACAGACAGCTCGCGGCACGGAGGCCACGCCGCCACGACGTCTGTTTTTTTACTTAATGACAACTGATAGCTGGAGTCGGGCAGGTTATGAGTTTCAATTTGGGTTTGGCAATAATAACAATTACAGCCCTCAATATCTCTATCATTACAGAATGGCTGTTGCAATATAGCGCGCTGCTCCGTGGTGTACGAGTCCTTCATATGCTGTTTCACATCACAGCTAGAGCTACATAATCAAACAGACATAGGTACACACACACACACACATGTTTTTCCCCCTCTGTCCATTGTGTGCATCTTCACACACTGTTGTACTCATTTATTGCATGTATGTGAATGACAGCTATTAGTTTGTAACCCATGGATTATGTTTGCACTCGATTTGACCTTAAAGTTCCATTTTTAAATCTTAATACGAACATAAAATACACATTAACCCTATTTACATTCTTTATACAAGCTCCCGGGGTTGTAAAAATTATTCATCAGTGTATGTTGTATCAAAAAAATATACATTTTATATATAAAATCATTTCACTGACGTGCTTCACAACTGAAACTAATCATGGAATGATGGAACGATTATCAGTGGCTAATAATCTCCAGTACGCTCTCAACCGACACAATAAACAATTATAATAATATATTTTCTAAAAACTGTGCTGGGCTGTTGTTGTTACTATTGAAGGATACCATGTTGTCATAATAAATCCGGATTTGAAATACATTACAGCCATTAAGATTCGTGTTCTTAACAAAAGCCCGGCCTAACAAAGACAAAACAAGATTTGCAAAAATCTTAAAATACAATAATAAATAAAATAGTCAAATGTAATTAAATCTACCTCTATACACACCTTCTAAACAGTACCACAGCTCAAATACTTCTCTTTAAAAATGAAGACCAAAAAAATGTAAACATGCCCTTAACCGGTTAAACTAACCATGATTTTATTACAGTAAAAGTGTAGCGATAATGTTTTTTGGCAGATTGGTTGTCATTTGTATTACCGCAGTTGGTGAAACCATAGTAAATGTGTGGTTATCGTGGTTTAACTACACATAAAACAAGAAGACTATGGTTACTGTAGTTAAACCATGGTTAATTTCGTAAGCAATGAGCTTAACAACAGAACCCTCATCATTGGCTCCTAATCCCAGAACTGCACTCAGACCTCATTCACAGCAGCTGAGCTATTTTTATCAGGTGTGTATGTTCGGGTCACCGCACCCCCATATGTCCTCCCCCAAAGCTCTGAAGATAACATCACATCACAACACTCAACCTCTCACAAGTGAAGATGAAACTAATGGCTTTATCCTCTTCTGTTCATGTCGGTAAAAGCTTTATAATCATCTGCACCCTCTAGATGCTGCGCATTGCATGCGGGGGCTGCAGGCTGTAACGCTGCTGCCGGTTTGGCACGACTTGTGTTGGCGCTTCAACCTATGGATATTTAGCGTGTGTTTACATGCTACTGTTTTCGACGAAAGGACGACATTTTGTGGTTTACGTGTTTGCAAGCCGCTCATTTACACAACGATGATGTTTTGAGGGCCTGAAACCGCAAACTTCTGAAAATGAGTTTAATAGTGCCAAATTTTTAATATGCTACTGTTATCGTCTCCATGTAAACTACACAAACGCGAATTTGTGAAAACCGTGACATCAAGCACATGTATTACATGTCTACACAGTGGCGTTGCTAACTACTGGCCTGCATGCATAATACAGTATTTTTAGGTGTTTTTTCCGAGATCAATGCAAATGGGGGTCATTATGACAACGCAGTCTTCTGTAGTCGTTGGTAACTTGTCAAAAACACCAAGTAAACATTACCTATAGATTCATCACAATATATTAAATATGTTTGCAAAAACCATTTTTTGACAAATATATCAAAAAATACTAGTATCAGGACAGAAGAACAGGGTCAAGATGGACTTAAACCCTGCACCACTAGAGCACCACAGCTTAACATTTCAGAAGCACATGGGCTAACCACTACACCACAGCTACAGCAGTATGATGGAAATATGTGTTTTCAGGTACTATTTCAACATCCCCACTTTATGCAGTGACACATACTGGCATGCTTTGTACAAACAAATCAAAGTTTAGCTTATACACGTCTAAAATTGGTGGGAAAGTGCATTTAAATCGAAATGGGAAGCCTGCCAGAGTAAATCTTTTCTGTTGAAGGCTGTTTAGGGCTTTTTACTGCTCTTTCTGTTTACAGTGGTCAGTTCATTTTCTATCTGCCTCGGAGGCATTCAGACAGAGTCTGGGTTTGTCATCTTCATCGCTTGGCTCTCTGCCTTTACACAGAGCTCTTTGATATTGGGCTGTCAGGGGGCATCGGATAAGACAAGCCAAAGAGGTCTCGAACCATTCACACACACACACACACACACACACACAGCAACATCCAAATGCACTGACATTGTATGATACTCCTACCTAAAGCACTGTGACCATGGGGATACATCTGGTTGGTTTACAGTGCGTCAACCCATCCGTGTGAAATAAATGCTCATTGAAGCCTGGATCTCTAGAAGATTCTACGAGGCACTAAAATAAGGCGCTGCAGCACGCCTGTCATTTCATACTATACTTCATTCCCTTTGAATATAAAATGTCAGCCTATCAGCATCAGTGAGGACCTCGGAAATACCAACGGATTCCTGAGCAATACGTCCACGGGAAGTGAAATGTTTTACTTCTTATGTCAACCGAATCCAAACAAATCTATGAAACGTCGTGTTCCCCCAGCACTGGGCTGTCTGGAGAGCAAGATTAGGGATTTATGAAGACAGAGTTAAATGCAAGGGTCAGTTTTGTCTGGGATTTGGTCCGTTCGACGCGCACCCTCCTTAATGCAGTCCGACACCTCACTAAAAGGAAAGATTGTGCTCAGAAGCACTAACACGTCTTTCTCTCCCCCCATCTGGAAGCTGGAGACCTTGACCAAGACACCAATACCAAACTGACGTTCTCTCACAGTGAGCCACTGAAGAATATCGGACGAATCACACTCCACATATCGCAAGCAAACGCGGTAAATAGGAGCCAGACACCATAGAATGATTCTTTTCTATGAAGGCCGCCCAGAGGAATCTGACAGCTCTTATGCTGAGTCGACAGTCTGTTGTAGACTGGCAGGCGTGGCCTTTTATCCTGTCACATGTTTCACAGCAACTGGACAATCAACCACTGCGGTGAAAATCTATAGTATTGATCGGCCCAGTATCTTCTCTATAATTCTCCAGCAGGAAATCCCTGATGACAAATTATATCTGCACCAGTTTTTGATTGGTGCTTTGATGTAAGTGATCTCCTAGGGCAGACTAGGAGAACTAGCCCAGGGTTTATTAACACATGAAGCGTAGATCTAAGATAAGACTTCACGGTTACAGCCCTACAGCGGAACTACGACCTAATTCCCAATAATAGAATTCCAAAACAGAACGAAGAGATGTAGTTAAAAACAAAACTGTTCACGTGTAAATGATGAAGTCATTAATTATTTACTCACCATCATCTCACTCCAAAACATAAAAGTTGTCCATATTGAGATATAGCTCTGTGTGAAAAACAGAACGAAATGGAATTATTGACTGAAAATCGTTCCCTTTATCACGACAAACATGAGAAGCAATTACGACCGGCACCGATAAGATATTTTCAGATCTAAATGTAAACATTTAGAAACAAACAAACTTCATCAAATGGAAATATTATCAGTGATTGAGCACTTGCGTTAATCTTTTTAAGTTATAAAACAACTTTTTACTTAAGCTCACTTTTTGTCATTTTAGAAGCTCAACAACCCCATCACCTTTTAGTTTCATTGTACGAAGCAGTCAGAAATTTCTGCTAAACTTGCTTTGGTATTCCACAGAGAAGGAAAATCCTACAGGCTGGAACAACATGAAGGTGAGGAAATCATGACAGAATTCCTTCTTCATTGAAATATTCCTTTAACATGCTCACAAACACTCACAGACAGGATACAGTTGTGTACCTTAATAATATCAGAGGGCTAGACACAGACACACATTCTGCACATGACAACACACGGAATGAATCAGTGTCCCGAATTCTGCTTTGGTTTAGACAGACACTGTCCAGAAATGAGAAACATTGGTGAAGGTGACTGTCTGACCGTCTGGAGGATCCACACACACACACACACACGCACGCACGCACACACACACACACACACAAAGTGAGAAGATAGGACTGTTAAAACAACAAATCAATTTAAAAACATACAAAGTATCTACTAATGAAAACATCTGCTGCAACAATAAACTTTTGACTCTGTGGAAACTTTGTACCATCGTCAAATTTTTCAAAGTGGCATTTGAAATATTCCCTGAATTATGCTTAAAAATATGAGGAACAAACTCATGATGTGCCTTCACTCATGTGACTTGTGAATGTCAGATGATAATTGTCACAATTGGTACTATTATGTTGCACTTCCTAATAAAGTTAGCTGCCAACTGGATGAGTTTAATGTAAACAAAGCACATTTTTACATGCATTTTACATGCAAATGTACATGATTGTTGCATGTTGTTCAATATGAAGTTGTTTCATTACAGTATTACAATATATTAATATATATGAATAGATATTTACAAGTTTACCTTAACAAATACCAGGGTACAATCATGGTATATGTTCAAAAGCAATGAACTTATTATAATACATGTACAAGAAAACATGGTATTACCATGGTACAATGTCCAAAAATGGCATCATATCCAATCATATGCAGTATAAACAAACAATGTACAGTAACAGAAGTATAGCCAAAACTAAAACTATTATAACTAATAGCTACAAAAGAATAAAGAAACTATAATAATAAAAAATAACTAATAGCTTAAGCTAACCAGAAGTAGCATCTGACATCAGTGACTAAAAGTGAATTGTAATATTTAGATTTTTCGACTGAACTGTGTTTTAGAGCACAACTTTTTCCACGGCTAAGTAACACACACAATGTAGCACTGAGCGCGGCACGTCAACAGAACCGCTAATCCCGCGCGCGTTTCGCAACCTGTCGAAATTAACACCAAATCCGCGCTGAGATCCGGTGTCACAAATCCAATGATAT
Source organism: Botia almorhae (assembly GCA_036877575.1). Taxonomy (NCBI): domain Eukaryota; kingdom Metazoa; phylum Chordata; class Actinopteri; order Cypriniformes; family Botiidae; genus Botia; species Botia almorhae. The sequence goes on from JAZGTJ010004821.1 coordinate 8,020, forward strand.
TGTATGAAAGGCGAGGGCGTATAAGAATGGGTTTTATTGAGAGTCAGAGGGGATCATTCCTCTGCATAATCCCGACATTGACAGGAAAGGAGGGGCAGAACGCGAGGTTTTGCGCAGCGTTCTCTCGCCCCTTCTGGAGATGTTCTGGAGAGCGAGGAACCTTTTAGCGTGCAGTCAGTGGAGGATAATCTTCCCTCGCAGTACAATGAAGGAGATTACACCGAGAACATGTCAGGCGCCACTGGATTTGCCAGACAGCACATCTCCTGTCCCTATCGATTTGCAGGCCACTCATTCACACTTTTCGCATGGGACTCACACATAGGCTGACTACAACCACAAAACTGGGGAACCTTGTGCTTTGCATGCCTGTATTCACATTGTTGTGTGTGTGTGTGTTTGTGTGTGTGTGGGCAGCTGTGTCTATGTTGCACCTGGTGGCGGCTTTTACATATGCAATCACGGGACAAGTTAACCCCAGCCATACAGAGTACAGATGTTACAGTCCCCAGTGCTGCTTCACCAGAGTGAAAATGGGCCCAAAATGGCAGTTGAGCAGGAAGCGCTCTAATTTTAGGACAGATTTCCTCCCCTGAGACATAATCTAATTAATGGAATAGCCAATCAATAGAGCACACATCCTTTTATAGCTGTGATTCTGGGGCTATCTGCAGGATATGCGTTTCAGTGCTTACAGTGTAGAACTTGTGCGTTTCAGAACTTGCATTTTAACAGTTCATCATCATTATTTTGAAGCGACATAATTTAAAACTCACAGCAGGAACTCGCTGTATCCTATAACGAGCCTGTAATTATTTTGAAAAAAATGTAGTTAAAAACAACTAAAACAAACAATCATCTTTGCTTAAGAATCATTTACAAATAAATCTGAATGTTGTTTAAATGTAAATGGTAATTTGAGGGAAAATAATAGTGTGCTGAATGTGACAAGCAATGACTTGTTTTTATTGTCTGTCTTTTTTTAGTGTGAAACACGTGTATCACTCAGTTAAAATGGCGTCTGTGTGCCAATATATTATTAAAGCAAAGCAGCCAGACATCACTGTCTCGGCTGCACACACATGGCAAATGAGCTGTAAATCTGAGCTCAGTAGACTGCATCGCTGTTCCCAGAGCATAATTTAAACCTTCACGTGCATTCAAGCGAAAGCTACCTTAACTTTTAAAAATAAACATTCCGAAAAGGTTTAACAGCTTGAAGCTATAGGACGACTGAAAGAGAACGTTTTACCTCGGGAAACCATCTATTATGCATTACTGGTGCTTCGAAGAACATAAAAGCTGCTATCTAATGAACTTCAAATGTAACATCAGGTCTGTTCTTCTGCTTTCTGAAAAGAACAAGTTGAGGCCATCTGAGTGCTGGTTTACCTTTAAAATTTGACAAAGATATAAGCTTTCAAAACGTCTTTTCTCTTATGAAAAACATGAAGCAAAGATATTGATCAGTTACCATGTTTACAGTGTGTAAACACATTTTTGTTTATTAGGGTCCCGTCCCCAATAACATTTGCAACCAACTGCTAGTAGCAACTCATGGCTCACAGCATGAAATCTGTTATTCTTAGGATAAGACAGCTTTCTGACGCTCCACTAACCTAACTTCCTGTTTCAACAGGAAACGCATCAGCAAATAAAAATCAGTTTTCAACCTCCAATTATTATAAGGTTTTAAAACCTTTGCTTTGACCAAGCTTAACACTCCACGTGAAGTCAGGCAAACATTTTGCCGTGTACATCTGCAGGGTTAGAACAAAGAAAAGGGGTCTGAATGAAAAAACTGCTTCTCTATTCAGCATACCAACACGCTGTGACATCCGTGACCCGGGCCACCCACACAGTGGCATTAAAACGCACCTCACCGGAAACTGACAGTGACCAGTAGACTAAAGATTTTAGTCCCCCCAAAAAAGGGGAAAAAAAATGGCTTCCATACTCCACTGACAACGCTGTGATCAATATGCTAACTCCTGGAATGCGAAAACGATGTGTGCTTGCGCGGAGATGAAGGAACGCTTGACAAAGACGGATAGATTTGCACCGTCCGTGAAATGTCACTGATTCAGTGGAGGGTGTCGCCTCTGGAGCGCTCGACTGTGTGATAAGACTGACACATCAGCACTGGGGTTGGAAGTGGCATGGTGCCACTCTCTCTATCTCTCTCTCTCTCTCTCTCTCTCTCTCTCTCTCTCTTCTCCTGTCATCCTTGACGAATGACACTGACCACCACTGTAGTCCACCCGCCTCATGGGAATGGCAAAGAGTGAAGCAGTACAATTAAAAAATGGATGAGACACAATCAGGGGAGAAATGTCAGTCGAGGGTTTTCAGGTGGTCATGCGTCTAATTGAAGGGTGATGAGCCAACGGTTCTGGTTGCCTGCTTTGAGAGGAAAGTGACCTGTTGGCAGTTTTTTGAGAAGAAAAGTCTTGTAAACAACAGCAACTGGATGTTGACTCAATCGATGACTCAAAAACAACGACTATTCTATCATTTTTATTGAGCGGGATAGATTATTCCTCAATCTAGGAATAATATATCCTGGATAAATCCTTCCTCAATCTATCCAAGGTGTATATGTCTTTCTTCTTTCAGCTGAACACCATCAGAGTTATAATAAATAATATCCTGCCTCTTCCCAGGTTTACAAAGGCGGTGAATAGTAACCGTGATTTTGTGGTAACCGTGACTTCAAAACTGATTTTGAAGCGCCACAAAGTGCATCAATCCATCATAAAAGTAATCCATATGCCTCCAGTGGGTTAATATACGACTGAAGTGTGTAATTTCTACAGTACTAGCGCCACCAAACAGCAATAATAATGACCCTCACCCCAAAGAAATGACAAATTCAGGGGTTTCAATTCAAGGCTTATTTATTAATGACTGTAGTACAGCAACATCGAAATAAATAAATATATAAAGCTAGCTTCAGCTTTAAAGCCACATGAAATCAAAACTGACACTAGTAAGTGTCTCATTTTTACAATTGCTTGGTGCATGTTACAGTTTTTAGTATTTGTAGTCATTCTTTAAAATACGTTAACTTAAAATAGTCCTGTTTTACAATTTTTGTTGATGAATTTCCTCACGAAAACAATACTAAAACAGTATACAATTAGACACAAAAAGTGCATATAAATTATCAGCTAAAGTTGTGCTTTTCAGATTTTTTAAAAAATGAATAAAATGACTGATGCGGCTTTGCTGTATTGCTGCCGAGACACTCTCTTATGAATCAGTTTATTAACCCTATTATCACCTTTTGTTTTTTGCTCCTTGAACCAAATCTAATTCTTCATCACCGGAGTAATGTGCAAAGATTTTTAAATGCCTATTTAAATTTAATCCTTCAATAAATATATCTTCCTGTTATTAATTCTTCTCCCAGATCACATCTGTAGACTTTTTTCCGCTTTGTTACTTGGAGTGAATTTGCAGAATTCCTTGCAATGTATTTAAACATGGTAAAATGTGTAAAACAAAGCAGAGGGTGTTACATATTGATAGCTGAAAGCTCAACTTCAGATATGCTGCCTCTAAAAGTGGCAGCGTATAATCTCCGCACACACTCAGCGCCGTGAGCCGCTGTAACAGTGTGGACTTTATCTCTCTGAAAGGACAGATGGAAATTAGAGCAGGAAGGAGAGAACGCGAGAGGCCTCTTGTTTATTCTCAATAGAATTAGTGAGTGACAGACTGAGAGAGAAAGAGAGGGAGAGAGAGAGGCCCGGGTGGGAAAGGCGAGTTATGTGACCAGAACTTATGAGACGCGCTAAGGGAAAACTGAGTCTCTCTGTTCTGCTAGTCACTATTGACCTACAATCTGACCTGCTGTTCAACTATACACACGGCTTTCACGCTGCCCTCTCGTGACCCCCCCCTCTCAGATGGCTCACTGTTAAACATGTCCCGCCAGATAAACATGGATACTTTCCTCCTGGCTGGAGATTTACCTTGTATTACTTTCATGTTTTTGTTCTGTTCCCTGACTTGTCTTTCGCACCTTGGGCCGTGTTGTGTGTGTGTTTATGTATTTGTACAAATTACGATATTGGTGTTTGTTAGCGGTACGACATACAGTATTTCTCAGAACATTTGGGATCCTGTTCCGCGTGGCTTCATGGAAAACTCGCCCCTGCCAGAGACAAATTGTCCCACACTCAGTGGAGGTGTGTAACTAATAGCTCGGGTCAGCAACACTCCCTGTATTTATGACACTGTGCCCTATGAAATATGAATGGGTGGAGTGAGATGCACAACTTCCTCTCTATTTTAAAGCAGCAAGCCCATCAGACACAACAGTGATAAAATGCCATGGCTGAGAGGTAAACTAATAATAGTGTTCTCCACCTGAAACTGTCACGCAGATGCTCCACTCTGAAGCATCCGAATATTTACAGCAAAGCCACCTGGGTAAAAACCCACAGTGCCAATTAAAAATAGGAGGGGGCTGGATTTGACATACATGTCCATTTTATGTAACAGAATGGCTAGTGTTAGTTCTAAAATCTGATTGGATGAGCCATGTTTGAGGCCAGTAACAAGCCTGTGCAAAGTTGCTACAAACTGTTAAGCTAATGAAGTATATTACCTAGTGGAAAAATGTTGTATTGGTGATTGTGTTTATTAGTCGCTATCATACTGGGAAAAATGTTATGTTAGCCCACAGCCAAATAGCTGTTGGCTAACATAACAATGGTAGCCTAAAATCTTGCTAATAGTTAACGCAGTAATTTACGGCTAGTTAACATTATTATAAAAAACGCTTCAGTAATATTTGCAATAAATATGACAGATTTCAATGAAAAGCAAGACCATTGGGATACATGAAGATGTTAAACTTGGAATGACTTAATCTTTGGCCTCAGAGGTCAAAAGTCCCCCTCAAAATCAGGTGCTGGTGGTGCTTTAGTACTTCAGGAAAATCCAATGCACTCAGGTTTGGCTCTATTGCAGTGCGGAACGCCCGCTTTTCACCATCCAATCAAATCCCAATGCATAAAACCCGCCCAACTTATTCTCGTTGAATATTCCGCTCCCTCTGAAATACGCGATATTACTGATGTAAAATGAGTTGCGAACACTTTTTAATGTCGACTTAAACATTAATGTTGACAAGTGTAAAAAGTGGCCTCTTAATTATCAAAACAGCAATGACTAACAATCAGTCATAGCAAAACTTCAACGGCACTTTTTCGCTGATCTCAACAGAAACGTCTACCGTTCATCTGACGTCGGGGGACAATATTTCAGTGCATTAAACTCTCGCAGGAGGCAGTCTACTGCCGGTAGCTAACACATTCACAAATGACCATTTATTACTTCCCACTATTTTTAAAGGAAGAAATGACAGCCTCTCTGTCAAATCTAACAAGGGAATAGCTTTCAGGTTCTTGCTCCCCAATAACTCATCTCAGCGACCTTTTGAACAGGAATTAGGGCACTTTTTATTTTTGCTCGGTAACACCTTTTTAGGCCTTTTGCATTTTAATACTGAAAGTAGCACATGCAAAACTCTCCCGGCACAGACAGACAACGGCTAACTGTCACGGCGTGGTTACATAATGGCTTTGGAAAACACGTTGTAGTGAAGGAACAAACATTGTGTCACATTGGCAACCCAATTTATTTTTGTAATGCGACGTATATCTATGTACAACAGGGTATTCGAAGGGTAAATAGCGGAGGGTGGCATTTGATTTCATCAGTCATGAATGAGTTTTGAAAGTGGTTTCTGTATGACAGATGACAGACGTGGTTTCAGAGTTGGGGTTGGTCATTACAGTCTAATACAAGATTAGCAAAACCAGGGTGACCAGATGTTTACCAGGCATGCTGGAGATTTAAGCATCATTGATCTTGATAATTACTGTAGTCTTGGTGAGACACAATTATCAGAGCTGAAAGAAATACATGGTGTATTTTATTGGCTGCAATCTGCGATTTAAAAGTCATTTAAACAAACTCAATTTTCTTGTAATTACAAACCTGTTTACTGAAAATCTGAAAATTCGGGTCAGCAAAAGTTTTGCTTGATGTTGGATTATAATGTCAACATTACAGATGAAAATGTAACACAACCTTGGTCTTTACACTAGGCTAGATTCACCCAACATGTCAGAAACAAAGGCATCTCCAGGCTGTATCTCCATATCTTCCTGTTTTTTACTACTTTTTCGTTATAAGAATTATTCAAGCTTTTAATTCTGTAACATTTTTAAAACTTTCTACTAACAACTTAAGAACAATATTCTCTATTATGCTCTATTAATGTTACCGCAAAAATGTTTTTGATAACTTTGACAGAACTTTCAGAGGGCCAATGTTCTCAGAACCTTCTCACTCTAGACAAGATTTGATTGGACAAAAATCTGTGTAGTGCGAGATGAGTCATCAATAATTTAGATCTGTCTTTTAAAGACTGTATATTATAAATGTGCTTCCTTTATGCAGGTTTTTAATACGTGAACTTTTTTCACATATAGAAATACCACCTCAACGCTCAGAGGAAAAATGATGATGCCACACGGCAATTTAAAAAAGCATCTTTAACACAAAATTAGATTTTGTAAATATGACATCAATACATGAATCATGCGTTTAATATTGTGGAAACCTGACCTCGGGGCTGTTGAGAAGCTGCACGCTGAACATAGACATTGAGAAGCAAGCTGAGCGTCTCTGCCTCCTTCACTCTCATCCCGAATCCATTTTCAAATCTCCACACTCTAATGTTTTGATATTTCTTTATCATTATGTACCAATTCGGCACGCTTTGCCTTCTGGGAAATCAGTTACCACACCCCTTTCTGCTGCCATCCGAATGAGACGATAGTGAATTTCTTTCTGCGGTTCCAGAGTAGCAAACCAAATTAAGTGAGTGAATGAAAAAGGCGAATGGAAAGCCAGCAGGGCTTCTCTCTGTCCTTGGTGCTACTGTTGAGTGTTGTCTAAATAATTCACTAATAAAACGAAACATAACAGACACCTCCAGACGCCGTGAAAGCGCGCAGTTAATCCCATAAAATAAAATAAAGATTTTTTTTATCTCAAGGCTGAGATGAAACAATAACGCAATATTAAAGTGTGCAAGAGAGCACAGCCCTAGCAACAAATAACACAGCGTCTTGGGTATATGGTATTACTGTCAAAAAGATTGTGTTTCTCATATCTGGGATTCGGATATAACAACAGTTTAGAAACTCTAAAGTCAACATGAAATGCCACTCGCGAAGCCATTTTTGTATTGTGATGATGTATTTCAGAGCAAAGCACAATAATCGATGGAAATAATCAATGGAATCGGTTGAGAATTGACAGGATTGGTTAAAAGTGGGTGTTATGCAGAGAGTCAGGGGGGTTGGAGGGGAGTGGCTGAAACACAAAGAGGGGTGTTCGGGTGGCAGCGTCCAGCACGACATACCTCTGGGGCTCCATATGCCAGCCAATAAGATTTAAAGGCAGGGTAGATTTTTTCATAAATTGTTTTGTTATACTGGTTGAAAGTCTCTTTACATCTTGATATCAATCATTAAGTAAAGTGGTATAAATATATATAATATACATTTCTTCTGGGAAGAAGCACAACTATAAATGCTTGTCCGATCATTGTGCTTGGTCCCGTTTTTTAGATGTTGTTTTAACGCAAGTGTTTCGTTATAAGAACATTATTCAAGCTTTTAATTCTGTAGCATTTTTAAAACATTCTACTAACAACTTAAGAACAATATTTTTATATTTGATGTATAACGTTAAAAAATGCTCTACTACTGTTACTGCAAGAATGTTTTTGATAACTTTGACAGAACTTTCAGAGGGCATTAGCCAATGTTACCAGAACCTTCTCACTCTAGACAAGATTTGATTGGATGAAAATCTGTTTAGTGCGAGATGAGTCATCAATAATTTAGATCTGTCTTTTAAAGAGAAAGACTGTATGTTATAAATGTGCTTCCCTTATAACAAAACAATTGATGGAAAAGACCATCTTGTCCAATCATTGCGTTTGGTCCGAATGCAATGACCGAATGTCCTACTTTCCTTTCAAACTACGTATTTTCATACCTCTGCGCACTGGAGGAGGCGTGGCTAGAAAGCTAACAGGGTCAGTTTGGATATTGACTTTGACACTGCAGGCAGTAAAATTTAAAAGTACAAACTGTTTATCTCAGTAATCACAATAATCTTGTTTACATTATGAATAAACTAAAAAATAAATTAATAAACACTTTCAATGTATCGTTTTTTAAAACACGGTTTGCTTTTGGTTAACTTTTTTGTCACAATACAAAAACACAGCATGAATTATCAAGCCTTCGGATCTGCAAGCACTTTTTGCGAGGAAAATAACAATCGGCACTACCGAGAACAGAATAAAAATCCATCCGCGCACCTGGTGCGGCTGGCAATGGTAAATGAGCTGAGAAAAAACTCATCATCTGTCTGCCGTTATCATTAGCAGCAATAATTATGTTTACAATGGCCTCTCATCATCTGTGGGATCTGCCGCGCGCAGATGAGCGCGTCGTCCCCCCGCGAGCGTGGCGGATGTTGCGGTTTTTAAAGGACAGCTATGATCTTTGTCTGTCAGATCAAGCTTCATGTTACCCTGCCAGCTCTCAGATCAACCTGCTCTCTGATCTCGCATAGACACAAAATGTCTGACAGATCCACTCACAACATATGCCCGATATTTTACTGTTCGCCCTTGACAGATGCTGGTGGATCAAAATCTGATGTTACACAGAGGAGGACACAAACTTGACTTCTTTGGCCTTTTGCCATTGTTATTGATAGGACAGTATAGACAGCACGGGAAAAAATGCCAGACTCGAACCTGCGTCACTCACATGAGCACCTAATTTTATTCATAAAACTTGATGTCTAAACGGCTACGGCAGCACATATAGTAATATTGGATCAATACAGAGAAGATTAGCATGGCTCCTGTAAAAGGGTGATATGCAAATTCGTGAAGTCATACATTCTTTTCGCGGGGGCAGTTGTGCCCTGCCAGTTAGAGAGGCAAACTTTTAACCAGAAGGTCGCTGGTTCGGTTCCCAATGCTGGCAGGAAACAACTGAGGTGTGTGTTCATGAGGTGTGTGTACTTACTGCTCCAGTGTGTGTACACTAACTGGAAGATTTAAATGCAAAATTCTGAACACTGGTCACCATACTTGGCCTGCATGTCACTTCACCTCACTTGAAATAGAGAATACACCAAAAACGTATTGTTATATTATAAATTATTTTATATTATAAATGTTTATGATTATATTATAAATGTTTATGTATTATGTATTAGGTTATTAGGTTATGTATTATGTTTATTTAGGTTATATGGACTATCTAATGAGGCCTCCGTTGTGCGTAAAAGAACAGATTCTTTAAAAATTCCCTTTTTTGTGTTCCACTGAAAAAGAAACAGCATCGAGATTTATAAAATTTGCATGTGAGAGCCATTGCTATACCTGCTAATATGAGGTTGGACGCCACAGAATTAATTACAGGACAATGTCAGCAGCCTCCTGTATCAGATGAAACAGCAAGCACGTTAATGATCTCATACAAGATGCCCCAACAAACCGGTCTCGGCGCTATAGAGCACTCCGCATTCTGTGGTTTAGCATTACCATCCAACCCGCGATAAAGCACTCACCACTGAGGCGTCTGGGGTAAAATATTATCTGAACATCAGCATTACTTATTAATTTGACCATTTATTCCTGGGCCACAACTACAATATACCATGTCACCTGCGATGTTCTCGAAAAAGCAAATTGCCTGGGAAGTGTATTGAATTACACGTTCCCGCCATTTACCGGAAAAACAGGTCTTGGAGATAACAAGAAAGGCGATATTAACTGTAGCCTGCAGCTCCATGATGTCTTATGCTACTTTGCCAGCTGGCTGAAGTCTAAAAACGAGCTCTGGAGCTCTGAGTGAGAAAAGCCACCGTTGTGCGTCTGTTTTTCTAAAGCCTTTGCTTTTCAGCGAAAAGCCTTCCAGGTTTTGGACTTGGTGCTTTAATAACCCAGCTCTCCTTATAATCTAATATGCCATACTTGTACCAATGAAACAAGCATTACTGCTTTACTTATTTATTTCTCAACAGCCTGCTTATTTTCCGCTAACGTTATGCGGTTATTAAAGTTGCAAACAATACAAATCAACAGACGCGCACGCGAGACTCTAGAAAACAGGTGCATGCAAAGTCTCCTAAACAGGCTAGCAGCACACCTGTTTAAATGCTCCAAATAGTATAATTGATGTATGCTCACCCACCGAATAAGTCTGAACTGACACGCAGGCGCCAGCGCTCATTTATAACTTTAATAAGGCAGAAATGCATTACACGGTTTCTTCTGGTTCTGTCCCCACTAGGCAAGTATTGATGTATTCAAGGAGGAAGTTGCCCCCACTGGATATACCCGATTTCTTGTTTCTTTGTCTACCTATGCAAAAATTGTTTTGTTGGTAGTTTCTACAAATGGAGATGGATACTGTTGGGTACCTGCGTGTTTAGAAGCACTCAGAGGCGATGCAGGGAGCATTACATGGAATATTATGGTGTTGGGTGTTGCAAAAACCAATGATTTACCTTGAATATTTTGTATTGAAACGAACACATTGGTCACTTTTACATTACCCTCAATTCCAGAAGGTTTCATCAATGGATTACTTGCATTAAGATGTCACGCTTGAGCAACGGTCATCTCTGCCTGTAGACAGATTCTATCAATCACTCTCCATCCAATTCTCTTTTGGGATTGTTTCATTTCCAAATAATCAATGCAATAATGGCTGGTTTGAGGACTTATTTCCTAACTGATCACTATTGAAATGTAGATGGATGAAACTGATTCCAAGTCAGCCGTTTGAGATTGCTAGCAAGCTGTGTGATAATGCCTTGGTCTGAGTGATGGGTAGGAAAAGCTCTTAGGATAGTCTCATCTCTACTGCTCTGTTTATCTCAGACACCTTGAGTGGAGCAAACACATGGCTCAGTGGCCATATGCTATATTACATCCATTATGGCACCTGAACAGAATACTGATGTTACTAAACTCGTACACACACACACACACACACACACATAATTGCATCTTATTGTCAGCCTCTACTTTATGGTCTCATTCCAATACTGCTGATGAAACAGTTCAATTAGTTTTTGTCAGTTCATTTAAAGCCAAGAAACATTTTATTGTCAACTATGCTCTGTTCTCTAGATAAGAACGACAAAGCCCTGGCAAACATCTCCAGATGGATTCGGATGGCCAAATGTTTTCTAGGCCATGACAGTTAAAAATGGACAGGTGAAAGGTCAGAGGTTATTCTCATTCATTTTAAGCATGGACGGGATAAATGACAGCCAATCCTTTTTTATTTACATGTTACATGAGTTTGACAGCTTCAGCAGCTCTCAGTGGTGAAGTTAGCTACTAGGTGAACGCAACCAAACTTAATGGAAGCTGTGTGGTTATGTTCTGTAGTACAAATTTGTCATCCCAATCCAGTCAGTCACTGATATCCTTAAGCTAATGTGGCAAATTACCCATGAGCGCCCCTTTTCTCAACAAACTGCATTATTTACAGGATGAGTGTCGTGTTGAAGATGAATACTGTAGGTTAGGCATTTAGGGAAAAAACTAAGGTTGCAGGGAATTTTCGATGTCTATAATTTTTAGAATTATAGAGAATTAATTATAGAGTTTCCACACAAATCCTTCCAAAAGCAGGAGTCATCTACACAAAACAAAGGTTTGAAATTGAACTAAAAAAGGGCCATATAGCCAAAACTAAATATACAAAACAATTTGAAAGCACAAACACCATAAAACAAAACATACTGTTTTTTATGGAATATTGCAGTGTTTATTGTAAATGATTTGTCCATGCATGTAATTTTTTTTAATTCATGTGCCGTCAAAATCTTTACTTAAAGTCGGAATATACTTCCCCTCTGAAATGACAGACCTTCTCTGATGATGTCCGTCTGACGGCTTGGGGTGGAGCCAGACCCGGTAACCACGCCCCTTCAACAGTCAGTCTTTTTTCTAGTGGAAAAAACAAGCCACGCCCCCATTTTTCCATTTCCCCATGAAGTACATTATCACACTGTAGTTGGTTGCAACTTCTGGTTCACTTTAAATAGACTTTAAATACTTATAACAAATGTCTATGTAACTGTTTATGGTCTTGTTTTTCTCATTGTGTATTAAGTGAGGTCACTTTGACACAAGTTATCTCTCACTCACCCCTCCCTCTGAAACCCTGATCGTTTTGTAAAACTGTTAGACGACAATTCGTTTAAAGACTCCAAATGACCCTGTGTGTCTCCACGCGACTCATTCTTTTTCTCCTCCTGCCTTCTACCCCCTCAGCCCTTGACAACTCTGATGGCCATACACACACACACACACTCGGATGGGTTTTTTTTGCTGGTGTAATGTGCTTTGTTGTGTGAAGGTATCAATCAGGCGGGTGCAGATTATTAGAGTGTCTGAAAGAGATCAAACAATGTTGCCGTCTGCCCCCCCGCGCGCCTGATTTACAGACCGTCTGATAAAGCACTGCAGCTCTCTGTCAGGACCCAACATGACGACCGGCTGCACTCGCTGGATAAATTATTGCGCAGGAAAGCCATAATGTCTCTCTACCTAGCAACTAGCACTCCGCCAGCAGCCACGGGAGACTGCCTGTCGTAATGGCGTCGAGTCCAGGGTCAACGTTTACTGTAACTAAAGAGTTGAAACACACACTCACCCACTTCTCCGTCGACGCCCACCCTATCCGCTCGAAATTTTTAGGTGCCATGTGACGTGACATGTTTAACTGCGAAAGCGGCCATTCATTGACAATTTGCATATCCAGTGTAGTGCATAACAGCTATTACATTTATTCGACGACATCATTTGATTAATTAATAATGTTTACCATTACTACTGCTTATGCTTACGTTTAGGGATTTTCCAAAACCACTAACCCCAAGGTAAAATATATCTTTTATGCTATCATTTTAATAGGGTGTGGTATTACTTTTCTAAGCAAACAGACTAATAAACCAGTCTAAAAATACATTGGAACGGAGCATCTTACATATCTAGGGACCAGAATATCATAGAAACTTTCCTCATGGGCCAGTAAGCAGCCACCTAGCAACACCTTAGCAACCACGCAGAACACTTTAGCAACTGCTTAGCAACACTCTAGCAAACACTGTAAAATGCAACACCATAGCAACAACCCCATGCCCCCTTGCAAATGCTTAGGAAACACTTTTGTAGTCCCCTAGCAACGCCTTGGCAACCACTTATACATGATATTCTGGTGATAAAATGGGTTTTGGCAGGTCCGAAAAATAAAAAATAAATTTAAATGGCAGGCAATGGCAATGATTTAAAAAACTGTATGTTTTGCTTTATCGGTCTGTATTTCTTTTGTTATAAAATTCTAACTATACTATGAACACCGGCGACTGCATTTTGTGTTTTATGCAGTAATGAAGTAATACTTTTATTGACTCCGGTGTTCCTGTAGCTCAGTTGGTAGAGCATTGCGCTAGCAAAGGTCATGGGTTCGACCCCCAGGGAGCACATGCACTGACAAAATGTATAACTTGAATGAATTGTTAGTTGCTTTGGATAAAAGCATCTGCCAAATACATAAATGTAAAAAATGAATTCTAATTCAGTTTTTGTTTTAACATGCAAAACAAACATGTAAGAAAATTGATGATCTTGACTAAATAGAACAAATGACTCCTGTGTTTACAATCATAGACATTATAGATATTTTAAGTGTTGTTTTGTCTATTTCTTATGACCAACAATAATAGCTTAACTACTAATGGATGTAAAGTAGGCCAAAGTAATTCATCGCTGTTTCTTCTCTCTTCAGCTGATATTGTCTCCACACTTCTGAATGCGTCACCGCACCTACACACTACCAGAAGCTCAGACTAAGCATTTTACAGATGGGAATGTCCTTTTTATTATGTTCTAGATCTATGTCCACCCAAAAATGAAAATTCTTCATTATTTACTCATCCTTATGTTATTCCAAACTATTTGCGCACAAATAGAAAAAACACAAAAAAACGACATTTTGAATTATGTTGGTAACCACACAATGATGGCACCCGTTGACTTCTGTTGTATGGACACAAACCCACTGAGACATTTCTCAAAATATCTTATTTTGTGTCCCACAGATAAAAACAATAGTCATATAGGTTTGAAATATGGAGTGTAAACGATGGAAAATTAAACTTTTTAGATGAATAGCAACAAAATAGCATAAACCAAACAAAACAATGGCAAATGTAATCAAAACGGTATTCACACAGACTTTTTGCATTTTGTGGGCTGTTTGTTTACGATCAATTAATAACTGTAAGATGTCAGTGTTTGCCCCTTTCCTGCATGTCAAGCCAAGTAAATTTACGTTTTACTGCAAATTTCGACCTGTCTTAAACAAAGATTAAATAAACTTTGTAGCTACTGTAAAATCAAAGCTGGCCTACATTTAACAAAAAGTAGTTCTTCACCTATAAAACAAATATTTCCTATTCTACATTACATTATAACTTTTTATATTTAAATGTTTTGAACTGTTTGAACTTTACTTCATGTAAAAGCATTTGGCCATATGGAACAACTATTAGTGAAATATAAGTGAGCAGAAAATAAAAATGTAATTTTCACCGTTTGAGCACGAAGCCTTATGGGACATGAAGGTAAAAACAGTGTATGAGTCAAATAAATCACAGCGACTCAGTGAATTTCACTCAGATATGAAATATAACTGTTCTTGCCCAGTTCTTGTCTTTTATTTACTTTCGATGCCATTTTACCGGTCACAGCGTGAGATCGGAAGATTCACTCTCACCCCAGCAGTCGCAGAAAACACACAACTGTGACGATAAAAGCACAGAAGGAAAAGACAAAAAACACCAGAAGCTTAAAGATAGATGCTGTCAATTGACGCTGATAAATATTTTACCGGCGCTTTCTCCATTAGAGCTTTTTGCAGGAAAAGAGTACAAAAAATTGTTACACAACACATGCTGCCCGCCAGTGTGAACCGTGTTTTCTGGCCCACGACCACTTTTTCTTCAGTAAAAATGTGAAATAGTTCTAGATTTAAACACTTGGAGAATTTCTGACCGCCCATCTTTACTTCTCTCTCTCTCTCTCTTTCTTTGAGCAGCACTATCTCTCTATTGTAATGATGCTGCTCGTAACAGCCCTTGGAATGACCTTTCTTTAATTAACTGCATCTTGATGAGGGGATCTACATAGAATGTGAAGGTTAATTAATGAAGTATCACTGCTAGTCTTAAAACCATCACCTAATAGATGACAGCTGGGCCCACCACACTCAATTTTACCAGCCGACTCATTAGCGACCCAGGCCGATTGACGGCTCTTCTTTGGTCTGCAGACCATGAGCAAATTGTATTAAAAAGAACAGGGGTCTTAGATTCCCTCTCGTTTCAAAGAAAACGTGATCTTAGTCTCACAGGATTCGTACGCATTGTACCGTTCGAAAAACATGCTTGAGGAACTGAGAGCCGAGGGCCTGCACGTACATATGCGATACAGAATGCGCAATTGACATCAGACTCTATAAAAAATGCAAATGAAAGCAATATAATATCTCCATAAAGATTCAGGAGTGTGTAATCTGTTTCCTGCAGCCTGATCTGTGACGGATAGTGATGGATAACTCCGGGTCGTAATAGCGCGCAGCTTCATCTTGATAAGACGCCGCTTTTGGGTGTCTTTTATTTCCGGATGTATTGCAACCCCCGCTTATCGTTGCGATTAGAAGACATCAGATACACATTAGCAAATGGAACATAGTGTAAAAAGTGTTTTATTCCTAGCGGGGACAGAATGAAGAAGAGGATATCTGATGACTGTTTGGGGCCTTGTTGAGTTTCTAATATTTGGGGAAGAAAATTCGATAAAGCATGCGGAACTGACTTAACTCACCAGCGAGTCCTTGATCAACTTTTGGCATTTGTTAACAAAGACAAACAGCTATGAAACAGTGATTATTGCCAAATGTAATTCAATCATTTTGTGCCATAAAGCACCGCATTAAAAAAAGTTATTTATGGAATTGTGAAATGCGAGCTCTGAGTTGTCATTATTCAAGATGCGTATTGTATTGGCGAACCGTACATGTAGCGCATTTAAACAACCTTTGAGGTAAAACTGTCTGCTTTAAAAAACTTAAACACACTTAACTATAAACTTAATTCTGACAAAATGTTAAAATACATTTTTTTGAATTCCGAGAGTAATGCACTGTAGTGCCGGTGGGTTCAACACACGTTTATAAGATATATATGATTAGCACAAAGCGTAAATAAATTTAGATTAAACAAAAAAATCGCAGAACTTTCAAATGTGTCAGTAGTTTATCAATATTCTTTTCATTCTTATCCTGTTGCATATCAGATGAGACATTAAATGGAATATTTATGTTTTATTTCATGCTACTTTACTGGTTCTGTTTGTTTGTTGGGTCCATACATGCTTTAAAAAGACACAGAATCTCCTCACAAGAGCTGAAATCATATGGGCTCAGAATGACATGGTGATTAAATAAGAAAATTCTCCATTTAGGTGAACTATTCTCGTATCCTCCTGATTGAAATATACTTGGAATAACCGTGTATTATTCCTGCACCAACAGGTCATTAATGCAATAATGAATGTTTAGACTGTGCAGCTCTCCCATCACAATAAATGGCAGCCTTTTTGTTCTCATTTCTAAAGTTTAAGGCTTTGCTTCAAAGCTTTTTTTCCGCAGGCGTTGTTTCATTAATAAAGAGTAAAATAGTTTAAAGTTTATTGGCCAATTGCAAAACTGTGCGCTTTACAAAATGTCAATAATTATGGTCCGCACAGTGTCAGTCAATTACGTCTGTATCTGTGACCCTGCTCTTTGCATCTTTAGCTTGTTTTGGGGCCTTTTCCATTAGCCACACAGCTGCTGCTAAACAAGCGCAAACATCAAAGTGTCTGTCCACATCTGTTGTCCCCGTTCTGTGGAGAACTTCGAAATGTGATCCCGGGGCCCCTGAGCTGTGCTGATTGAAGGTTGTAGATCAAAGGTAGAAGATTAATCTGTGAGTCCTGATGGAGGTAAACTGTCTTATTACAGCGATTCCTTTACAGAATGAATTGGAAGATTCTTTTTCTTGTAATAAAAAAGTTCCAGCCTTCAAATCTGATTGGTTGAGCCACGTTGGATGCCATATTAAAGCCACATACGCACACCTGCGGCTACACGTCAGTTTAATTTTGTATTAATCCACTTTAAAATCCTGCAGTTGTTTAATAAAGCATAATATTGCAAAAATTAATGATTCATTGTAAATATCATTAATAACTTAATTTATTATTAAACATTGATGTTTTTGTATCATGATGGTATTGCTGTCACCATTGTATTAAAAATGACTAAATATATCATAATTTCAATGCTGTCTTACCTCTTTCTCTACCTACAGAAACTGTTTCCTGCAATTACCGCTGCATTATTGATTGATGTGCATTTAATAACTGCGGCTTGACTTGGCGCAGGTATCCTTTGACCAGTAAGAATCGCAGCTGTTTAAAATCTACTCTGAAAACCAGTTCAGTGAACTGTATAATCTAATAATATAAAACTCCAGCCAATTAGTTTGAATGCATTCATGCAAATTGTAAATATGTAAATATTAAATGAACGCACGTATGTAAACAATATCTTAGTACTTTTAAATGTTAATGTTTTTTCCAGATTATAAATGCTTTTTAATTAATTGATTACATCGGGTTGTGTGACATTACACAATGGCACACTGTGTTGCTGTAATATATGGCCTCATAAAAGTCAAAATACCCCAGTAAATCAACATCAAGGAGCAAACATGGCCCCTTAATAACGGAAGTTAATTTCTGACTTTGCTGAATCAGTAGCGGTTTGCATTTTGGCATTCGTTCATCGCTGGAAATGACATCCGGATAGTCAGCTTCAACACCTCTGCGCTACGTACATCTCAAGCGTTCATGTCACTAAAGACAGCCCCATCTCACACTGCACCTCACGAGCGTTTGAAACCAAATTCGCCGGCACAGCACTTTAACTTTTCCGTCTGAAATATTTGACACAGACGGTTTCGCAGGACTGCCGAGGATTATGGGAGGGGATTCAGCAGTCTTGACAGGAAACCTCCCCTGTAGCTTCTTGTTTTTTTCCCATTAGTTTGGTGCACAGGCTTCTGCCCTTAAGACCAGGGGACCGCCGAAATTTAAGTGGGCAGTCAAGAGAAATCCCGGCGGTGTGGCAGGTGTGAGATCCAGCTTCATTATCTCCCAACACCTCCGTCCAATTACAAGATTCGCACCAGCGGTGACAACCCTGAGAATGTGTCTGTGTCTTAAAGGGTGTGTCTGGTTTATCACTCAGAGACTTTGGTCATCTTATAATACTTTCTCATGCTTTGACACATCAGCAACCAAGCTACAATTTTAGGTCGTAAGAATGTTTACCTAACGTTTCAATTAAGTAATAAACACATTCCTAACGTTATTTTAAAAGTTCTAGGAACATTCAAAACATCCAGTGTCCAAAACGCCGTTAAGCGTTACATAGTTAAATATAACAGAACTTCATTTAAAGCGTCTTGCTGCGAGACCAAAATGCTGTCGTTTTATTCATATTGAGAGTTTTTCAGTACAGATTTTCAGTGTTGATTTATGTACTTTGTAAAGCTGCCGTTTCGCCCCAATGTAGACCGTATCTGAACAAAATAATAACTGTTTCCAGACAGGTCCCAAATAAGCCTCCCTGAGGTCCAAAGAGGCTTACAAATGAGAACACATTAAACATTTTGTCATGAGGGCCAACAAGCCTGGTCTACAAAGCTGCGTTTACAAGTAGGAATAATTCTGACACCAGAGAGAGGGCGATAAAAGGAACGTGTTTTTTAAACAACATTAAACACGGTTAAACATCGGAAGTTAGGGATTAGTCTGTAAACAGGTGTGTTTTAGTTGTGTTTTAATCCACTGATCAACACGTGACCATCATTATCCTAAATGTGTACTTACAGCCCAAATCAAGTTTAACGATATTCTGGACACTAGATATAAAACGGCCCTTTAAAGTGTTAATCTGTGTGATTTGTTTGCCTGCATAATCATTCGCAAGGAACACATATTTACAACGTTTTTTAAAAAAACCTCTAAACCTTATGAGCATCAGTGATGTCTGCCTGAAAGCTTTTTTTAAATAAGATCTTGATACAGACTACCGAACAAAGTCTAGCTGTAAAAAATGTTAAGTCTACATTTTTATAATGTCCTGAATCTATTATCCCCACACAAAAAAACAGTGAATTATGCCTCGGCACCGAATTAAATCCACTAGACATTTCTGGGTTACAAATGAAAGCAAATACTTTCAAACAGCTTATTAGATGTGAAGAGCCCGTACATCCACAGAACATGATTAAAAAGATGAAGAATCCACAGGGTCTCCATGGAATCTTTGGAAACTCGGATGTATTTTGCCCTGTAGCCACTGAGGCATCCAGTAGATTCTACTGTCTGCTTTATTGTTTATTAGTGTGGTGTGGTTTTAGTTCTGAGACTGCGCTGCTCTGAAGAACACTGAAGAACAGTGTTGTATCATCACTACATTCTGGCCAATACAGTGTGGCCAATATAATTAGAATATTATATACTTAGAAAATGTACAACTGTGACTAACAAAAGTCATTTCTAACTGTTCTAACCATTCAAAATGACAAGTTATGTAATCGGGTTTCTGTCATATTATGGTACATAATATTGTTGACGAATAAAGAAGCACATTTTTAGGAAAGCAAAGAAAACAAAACGTTTTTACTATCTATGGTGTAATTGTGAAATAATGTGATCAAATAATATTAACGTTTATTAATAAAATACACTATAAATGATACATGTATATTTAAAAACAACAACAATAAAACAAGTTATATATTTCAAAACCTTTTTTTGTTTGTGTGTTCGTTATTCACTTGGTGTGGATAATTAAGATTTGTAAAAAGGAACAGAGAAGGAAGGGGTGTGTGTGTGTGTGTGTGTGTGTGTAGTGGTATGCACTATGTGTGGGGTCCAAATTTCCCCACAAGTACAGCAGTACCAGTTCATTTTGACCTTGTGGGGACATTTTTGAGGTGTCCATAAGGAACCAGGCTTATAAAATGAAAATCTAAAATAGCAGAAAGGTATCTGTGAGGGTTAGGTTTAAGAGTAGGGTTAGTGTCGTGGGATAGAATATACCATTTGTACAGTATAAAAAACGTTACATATATGGAATGTCCCCATAAAACATAAAAAACAGTGTGTTTGTGTGTGTGTGTGAGAGATGTTTCCCAGACATTGCCTCCGTTTAATCTGAAGTAATGATAACAGCTGTTGAGCACGATTCATACTCTGCATGTGTGTATAATTTGTCATGCTGCTCAAACCAAACATGGACCTTCAGATCATCTTTTCCTGTTCCTCCTCACATCATAAACATCTCACCCTACTGTACACACTTCATTTCTTCAGTTCTCTTTCCATCTGTCCTAGTTTTAGCGGCATCATTTCACGAGAACATTCGCGCCGAATTAAACCTAGTGTGGCTCTTCATGTCTTTGATTTCGTCCTCAAATTTTATGCTGACTCACTTTTAATAAAAAAATATGTTTGATTCTGGTCTGCTTAAGAGACTCTGTCTTGCATTACACTTGTGAAGATACAGAAGTGTGTGTGGAAACATGCCCCATCCTTGCCCTCGTTTTCTATAAACAAAAAGAAAACAGGGCCATTTGACAAATAATGTAAACATAGAGTAACATCTGTTTATAGGATGTTGAGAAATTATGAAGGCTGGGAATTACAAGAACGTTAATACATTAGTAAAAATAGTCCTACGGGGAATTCCGCAGTTTTTGTGAAACTTTTTTTGAAACACGCTGATAAAATTGAACGAATTTTGGCTAATGCGTACAAAAACTAAGAGTGCTGTCATTTTAAAGTATCTCCTGACAAACGTCAAAAGAAAAAGACAACTGCTTTAAAAAAGACAAGATCGCCTCCCTGCCTAAAAAAAGTTTAAGCAAAAATAAAAATGCTGTTGTCATTTTCTCGCCCTCGTGTCATTTCAAACTAAATCACTTCTGTAGACACCAGAATGAGAAGTTTATAAGTTTATAAGTTTATTCTGAGGGCGCTTTTCCAGTTAATGCAAATGACAAGGCACAGATGAGCTCCAAAAATAACAACTCCAAAAATTGATTATAAAAGTAGTTCATGATTCCAACATCGATACACTTGGTTTTGTGTGAGGAACATGCTGGATTTTTATCGTTATTCATT
>JAZGTJ010004822.1:0-29455 GCA_036877575.1 Botia almorhae
CCAGGGATTGCACATACTCAATGTATAGTGATCAATGTGTAGTATAATGCAATGTAAGTCGCTTTGGATAAAAGCGTCTGCCAAATGCCTAAAATGTAAATGTTCCTGTAGCTGGTAGAGCATTAGGCTAGCAGCACACAGGTTGTGGGTTTGAGTCCCAGGGAACACAAATAAAATGTTAACAAATGCTCTGTGAGCATTTGAATGCACCAATGTAAATGTAAAGGAAATGTTATTTGATCAGTGATCTGTAATCATTTCTTTTCCCAGATTTACGCAAACAGCTGTTCGACCGGGAACAGGAATGTGCAGACCTGGCAGAGATCTACACAAGTGAGAAATGTGACTTTGGTTTGCGCAGACTAAGACTGATCAAGTAGCCATATGAAAGCTTTGATTACATCACCTTATATTTTGATGACATTGAAGTTAATACGTTATGATCAGATCTGTAGTTTGTTGTCCTCTTTTGTTGTTATTGCTTATGGTTATTTATTGATCTATTGACTGACTTTCAGACACACAGACTGAATTGTCCGATCAAATCAATCAGCTCTCAGATTCAGCCCCAAAGAACAGTTAAGTAAAAAAATACATAAAACATTTAATATTTTTGAATCTAATAATTTCACCAAAAATTGATACATTTTAATCCGCATGGAAACATTTGATTTTCACAGCTCTCCAGATTATTTTGCTGGGCATCGAAATAGACAGAATAACAAAACAAATGAAAGCGTCTTCATCTAATAATGACGGTGTGTCTCTCTTTGAATTGTTTTTATTTTTACCTCTCGTTCATACAGTTTGAATAACAATTAGCTTGAAGGACTTTTAAAACAACAAGAATTTTTAAAACATACATTATTGCCATTGATGTCTTTAAGTGTACATATACTGTATTTATTTTCATACATTATTATTAGATTTGAAAAGAATGCTAAATGAAAAACTGAAAGGGCTAAAGGACAAGAAGGAGGAGCTCAAGAAAAAACAAGCCAACTCAGAAAAAAGTATACCGCTTTCATTTTGCTTTGAATGATTAACTATTGCACTAAATTAACTTTTATAACTATAGTTACTAAATATGGTCTTTATGATGATGTTCAGTGTTTATTGATTGTGATGTCGATGCATATACTTGTCTGTGATTGGCAGTTCTACGGGTGACATCACAGATGGAGGAAATCTGGAAGGTACAGAGTGAAGATCCAAATGACTTTGAAAAAATCAGTGGTAAGTATTGATCGCATGAGACAGGCAACAGTTTGAAAATATAATTTATTGATTGTCTAAAACAAACAATAGTTATATTAATAGAGAAAATACAAATGATTTTTTCAGATCTGCATAAGAATCTGCTGAACTTGATTGCAAAATTAGATGAAAATGATCCAACAAAACAGAGTAAGTGGATAACTATGGTGCTTGTTGAGCAGAAGGCCCGTTCACAACCTTATAATTATCCTTTCAAAGGACTTACGAGTACCATTCTGGCTCAAATCTGTTCCCCTATTTTAAACAATTGAATCTGATTATCTTTTGATATATTTAACAGCATGTATGTTTAATAATGTCCTTTCCTCTCAGTGCTGAAAATCATGGCCCACCAGTCTGATGTCACCTGGATAAGAGACATGCTGAGAACTGTGACTAATCAAGCTGAGAAGCAGAAAATCGGTTTGTAAATGAATTGTCACACACCGAGAAGCTGTAAGCAGCTGTTTTGGATTGTTGTTCCAATAACACGTTTCTCGCTTTCTGACAGAGCTTCAGAGAAAACTCAACGACAAGGAGAATATGTTAAATGAAAAAAACAAAGAACTAGCATCCGCAACCGGTAACATCAGTCAGCTTCGTGAGTAAAATTATTTTCTTCTCTCACCTGTTAAATATTTTAAATTCTCTCAGCTGTCATTAAAACCGCTTTTTTTGCAGAGAAAGAGATTGCGGTTTTGAAGAATGAAGTGTCGGCGCTGAAAAGGCAAATAGATACGGCTGATGATACCGCTAAACAGAAGATTAAAGGTTTCCTCTGCGTTTGTTTTCTCAGTTCTTCATCTGTAACGCTAATCGGTCATGTGTTTACTGTAATTATTTGGAAACTGAGCTCTGACTGGAGCATCTTGATCACGTTAATTCACAGATCACGTTAATTCACATTATTTGTCCAGGATTCTCTGAGTCATAGTTCATGTTTTTAATACAAACCACACCCTTTAATTAGTCTTTCAAACATTTCTGTTTGTGTCTCTGCCACAGATCTTGAAGAACAACTAAAGCAGAGTAACAAGGAATTGAGTGGCGCCGCTAAAACGCTAAATGAAAAGGATGCCAAAATAGCACAACAATGTGAGTGCGGAAAAGATCTGAATACTTTTTGTCCAATCAGAAAACTGAGGATGATGATGGATGCCTAAAATGTAGGAATATAATACACTGATTGATGGATGCATCTGTCAGTGACCAATCAGAAGCCTGGATGTATAATACTTTAACACACTATTTTCCTGTAGTTGAGAAGATCAACAACCTCTTTGATGAAATGAAGGTCATGAAACAGCAAGTGCAGGAAAAAGAAGCGCTAGTAAATGCCAGAATAGCTGGTGAGTTTCATTCATTCATAAATATATACATGAATTAATTTGGTCATTCACTCATTCATAACCCCCTCACCCATTTACAGTAAAGTACGGCACATATCTGGGTTGTGTTTCTGTACATGAATTCTCAGGAAAGTACTCAAATGCTGCTCTTCTGTCTAGCCCTTCAAGACAGCCTGATGAAGAAAGAATGGGAAAATGCCAAAATTCTGCAAGAGAATGAAAGTAAAACAACAAATCAAGTTTTAATATGTAAACATAAGAAATACAAAGAATTTTAAATCGTCATTTTATTGGACAACCTTCTGTGTGACTCTCTAGAGTTGAAGCAGGAAATGAAGAAGACCGCAGAGTGCCCCGAACTGGAGGAGAAATATGCCGGTAAGTTAATTAGTCATCTGTTTTCTAAGCTCATGACATTAAGTCAGTCGTGTAAGCGAATATTTCCCGTCTGTGTGTTAAAGAAATACAGGCTGAATATACCGATACAGTTTCTAAGTTAAACAGCACCATCCTTCAAAAAGGTGAGTGAGATAAACAGAAGTGATGTCATAAATACACGTTTTTATTACACGTATTAAATTGTATTCTTCGTCCATTGTTTTCCTCAGTTTTTATTATTAACAGTCTAATTGATGAAGTGGAGTACCTGGACAGGAAAGTCACTAAAGGATCCTCGGGCAGCGAAGGTGCTTGTTTATAGATTCTGATGTTGAGTTGTGCATTTTCCTGAGACCGTGGCCCTTATCAACACATCACAGGGCCTAGTACAGCTTTCCTGTAGCGTTAACAACGCCAAGGTCATGGGTTCGAACCCAGAGATTGCACAAACTCTGAAAAAATGTATACAGTATGTATAGTATAACAATGTATAGTATAATGCAATGTAAGTCGCTTTGGATAAAAGCATCTAAAAGCAAAATGTAAAATGTAAAAAAATGTAGTACAGCGTCCCCGGTTAAGGCCATCTGGTGATGACCCTGCACAGATTCTTGGGCCAAATATGACTGTATTTATCTAAACTACAATTATCTGCTTCTCAGACCTGAGAGAGGAACTGGAAGAAAAGAAGAAAGAGCTGGAGGAGGCCAAGCTGAAACTGAAAGCAGAGGGATCGGTTTCAGCCAAAAGTGAGTGTGACATCATTTACAGAAACAGATGGTTGGGTCTTTTTCATTTTGACATCATTGCTCACATACACATCGGTCTCTTGCAGCTCTGGAAGTTCTTCAGTTACTAACCGAGTTGTGGAAACTGGAGGATGATCCTGAAGAGAATTCTGCAAAGATCCGCAGTGAGTTAAAGCGCATTTTTTATGTACCGTATTCATTTTCTTAAACTTACTCAAACATCACATTCATTGGTGCCCCCTTACTGAAGTTTCTCTGTTCATTTAGATCTGGAAAAAAAATTGAATCGTTTGTTGGCTGAGTTGCAAACCTCTGGAGAGAAGGGACTAGAACTGAGTGAGTTTAACTCTCATTTCCATTTGCAACTCTGTAGCGGTCGCCTCACTACCGCCATCTCTGTTTGAAACATAAAATTGCAGGTTACTTTATATACTTTTTGTTACGCATGAAATGTGACGCAAGTCACATTAAGCCATACTGATATTTCCCAGGTAATCTGACCTGACAGCTCAAATTATAAATCATTCATATAAATTTACCATTGTGAATTATGGTAAGATAATGACAACTGTTATGTGCTTGCTCAATAACTGATTTTTATTCATTTTTAACCCAAAGTTTTCTTGCAGCTGTAAATTTCTGTAAGAACCAGTTAAACAAGCCCATCACCTTATTACAGTACCTAAATTACATTAGTTACTATGCTAATGAGAAATCAAGTTAGTTGTGATGTCTTAATCTGTTTCAGCTATGAAGATGATCTCTATAAAGGGATCAATGGCCAGATTGAAAAAGGCACAAGCTACAATGCAAGAGGAATACGCTGCAGAAATTAATGGTCAGTTACATTTTAAATCTGTATATACTGCATCTCTGAAGAATCTGAAGAGCGCTGAGGATTCATTTGAAGTGGAAACAAAGACAAAACTTTGTTCATAATTATTTTTTCTCAGGTCTGAAGAAGCAAATAGAAGACAAGGAAAAGGAGATTGTGATGTTGAAGGCAAACTGTGAACTGTCAGCTCAGCTGAGTAAGAAGTCAAATCAAACTTCAGTAAACGTGTGAACGTTTAACATTAGATTACGTTATTTTACGCTTTATGGCCTTAAATGCTGAATGCTATGTGTTAATATTGTATTATATTATATATATTGTATACAGGATTTAGTAACTGTGACTATTTTCAGTGTTTTGGTTCCGTCTTGTTTTTGTTGCTAACATGCTTCTGCTTTATAACAGAGGAAAGAATTAAACAACTTGAGAAGGAGGCTAAAGAAAGCAAGAACAAATTGCAAAATCTGCAGGAAGAATCTAAGAAGAAGATAGCATGTAAGTTTTATTCCAGAGGTGCAGTAGAACACATATCCTATTTAAGTTTGAATGCATCCCACATGTAGCCACATGTAAATCTGACTTGGAAATGCCGTTCTGTTGGGATAATTTGACAAAGGACAGAGAATTTCCAGTAGCTGTCAAATGCATTTATTACACATGAAAAAAAATGTTGATGCAGGTTACACAAGGTAATGGAGTAGTCCAGTAGTCCTCATGGTTAGAGAGTCAGCCTTGTAACTCAACGGTTGCAGGTTCAACTCCCACTGCCGGCAGGATATGAGGTGCCCCTGAGCAAGGCACCTTTCCCCCAATTGCTCCCTGGGTGCTTCTGTAGCTTCATGTTATTAGTTATTGTCTCCTTTTCTTCCAGCACTAGAAAACCAGCTTGAAACAAAGAACCAGCAACTTGCAAACACTGAAAAAAAACTGAAGGAGACAAATGCTGAAAATGCTGATTTGAGTAAGAAATGATCTAGTTATCTGAAGACGACTTTCCGTTCCTTAACACCCAACACAAACATGACAAAACAAATCAGCCCTTGAATGTATGTTTGATTACATATCGTAATCTATACATCTTTCCAAGAATTTCAGTTTTGTGTCTCTGTTCTAGTTGACAGACTGTTCAATCTGAATGAGGACCTGAAGAAAATCACAGAGGAGAAAAATATATCGCTAAAGAAAGCACAGGAAGAAATCTCTGGTACGAACGTGCTGTCACAACACCCGTGACATGAAATATCATGAAATATCTTTTAAATTACTCTTTAAATTACTCTTTAAATTATATCTTTTAAATTTAAAATACATATTTATCAATGTACAATTCCTAACTAAAGTGATCGGAAATGTCAATAAAAGAGCAATAATGAAAATGACTAACTAAACCGGTCCAAACTAAACATAAGGGCCTGCTTTGTGTGTTGCATTCGTGTACATGACATACTGTACATTTGGTTTGGACTAATGGCCCTGTCTAAACAAAAGTGTATTGTGTTTGTGTATTACATTGTGTTTAAACAGATGTAGGCTTATTGATCACATAATCCTGATAAAACTAGTTTATTAATTTCAGATTTCCCAGCAGCAACTCGGAACAGTGCTACTATATGATAACATAGTTTGGGTTTTGAACAGAGCATCTGAGGAAAATAGAGAACTAAATGTAATAGTGTTTGTAAAAATGTAAAAATGCTCCACAATGTCATACAGAAAGCATTTTTGGCTGTATGGTTCAATAAAGAACCCGTTTCATAAGGTTCCGTAAAAGGTTCTTTGTAGTGGAAAAAGGTTCTTTGTAGTGGAAAAAGGTTCTTTAGACTATAAAATGTTAGGAAAATGGTTCTTTTAAAAACCTTTGACTGAGTGACTCTTTGGGGAACCAGAAATGGTTCTATGACAGAACCTTTAGGAACCTTTTATGAGTGTATAGTGGTCTCTCTATGAAGCTCTTTTAATTTACTTACTCTCCACCCTCAACTTCAGCTCTTAATGGCACGTAGAATTTTAAATGTATCTAATACACACAAAAGACTGAGTCTTCGAACTGTATTTTTGTGTCTTATCAGAATTGAACAAACTTTTGGAAGGACAAAAAAGGCAGCTCATTAAACAGGACCTGAGTCTGAAGGAGAAGGACGAAGCCATTTCGGCATTGCGAAGGGAACGTGATCGTGCGAAGGAAACTCTTGATAAAGAGAAGAAGAAAAGTGGTGGTCAGTGGAAAACAATAATCTGTCAATCACGTACACGATAAAAGGCTTATGATGTCATCAATGAAACATTTGATGCAAAATGTCAGTAGATATTACCCTGTTATTTTTTCCTCAGTGCTTGAGACACAACTTAAAGCCAAGGAGGAGCAACTTGCAAACACTGAAGAGAGACTAAAGAAGATCAATGCTGAAAACGACGCCTTGAGTAACACAAACATAACGAACTGAATTAACACTTGTACTATTGCAATATATATTGTAGGGCCTCCTTTGCAATATTAGTCATTTTAGCTTTTGCTTGCCGTTCTAGAAAAGAGCCACAACAAACTGAACGAAGACCTAAAAAAAGTTACCGAGGAGAAAAATAACTTGCAGAAGAAGACGGAGGAACAAATTGCTGGTATGACCGTCTTGTCAAAACACCAAAGAAATGTGCTCGATTTCAGTCTGAAACGTCTTTAATTTCGTAACATACATTTTATTTGCGCAATCGGTAAGTTTTAATGTGTTTTGGAGTTTAATTCCTTATATCCTGACCACTTCTTGGATCACCTGTTCATTTGAATTGTCCTAATCCACATAACGAGTTGATCTTTTTAGGCTTAAATAAGAAGCTGGAAAGACAAGAGAAGAAGCTTGTTGAGCAGGACCAAAGAATTAAGGAGAAGGATAAAGCCGTTACTACACTGCAAAAGGAACGTGATAATTCCAAGGTGGACCTTGAAAGAGAGAAAAACAAACTCAACAGTGAGTATGCAGTAATCATCACCCGAAAAACTGGTTCTGACAGATATTTGATCTGGGACCAAAGACCCTAATAAAAAAAAACAGGAGAACTCAATGCATCTGTAAATGGAATTGTCCTTATACTGTTTATACTCATATGTTTGCTCATGTTTTATAGATGCAGTCAGTGAGAACAAAAAACTTCGAGAACTACTAAATGAAGCTAAAGAAACAGTGAAGGAACTTGAAGGTACATTCAGGAGAAGAAATATTGTTAGCTGTAGCGCCATGTTTATTAACGTGCATGTTTTTGTTTCTTTCGGTAACTTTCCTTGTTTCTTTTTGGAAACTATAAAAGAACAAAATGCAAAACCTACAGTTGGTAAGTTAATGATCTTTCCATTTTACTGCATAAACAATGCATTCATCTATGGGCTGTATAAAAACTGCAGGTAAAGTTAAATGTCACTGTGTACGTTATGTCAGATTGGCCGAGGTTGGACCGGGACACAGCACACCGCAGACTCATCCTGTCAAAGGATGAAAGAGAGGCACGTACCTCCTTTTTGCCTCTCCCTGTACCCAACAACCCCAAGCGATACGACACGGCCATTGCAGCACTGGGAAATCGCGGCTATGACACTGGAAAGCATTACTGGACAATAGGGGTGGCTGGAAGAAGTTGTTATGCTGTGGGGCTGGCCAGAGGATCAGCTCAGAGAAAGGGCTTTTTAAATTATGGCCCTAAAGCTGGCTATTGGGTACTTCTTAAGAAAAGAGATGGAACACATGCCGTCTTTGTGAATAAACCAGTTTTACTTAACATGCTGGAGACGCCTTCTGAAATTGGGGTCTTGGTGGATTTTAAAAGGAAAGAGATAACCTTTTATGATGCAAAAAGGAAGCTTACAATCTATAAGTTCACGGGCAATGAGTTTCAGGAAAAGCTCTACCCATATATTGAAACGTGCAGTGACTCTATAAATGACCCTCCATTGATTTTTAAGGAAGCTGAATCCACCGATTGGCTCAAGCAATGATCTCCTTCTGTTCAGAATCTCTGTATGCAAAGAAAATGCATTTCTCTGCTTTGATATTTCAAATCGCTCGCTTGAATATCTGCATATCTTTCGGTTTACAGAAGAGCCACATTTGAAAAACATGAACGCTTATCTAATATGCTTTTGTCTTTTTATGCATTTAAAAAAGACAGTATGTGTCAAGAGCAAATGTCTGTAAATGTCTGTTCTAAATTCATAAACCCATCTGGAGAGGAATAAATAAATAGAAACATTTTTGTGTTCATCTCAGAACCAATAATAAGGAAATAAATAATTTGCTTCTTATCAAGAAATTTATTGAGAGTCAACGTTGTGAATAATCATGTGAATATTAAGCCACATTAAGGTTTTAAGGTGCATAGATGTTAAAATATGCATTTAATAGTACAGTAGTCCATAGGAGACTGGATTACAGTTTCACTTTAAAGAGAAGACCAAAACCTTTTCTGTCCCAGTATGAAGACGATCAATCTCTGCCTGCTGTTCCAGCGACACGGCTATAGAAGCATGCAACAAAGCTTGGGTCCTTCTCTTCTAAGCAGTTCAGAAAGGCATTTCTCTCCTCTTCGCTCCATGATTCAAACCACTGAGTCCACAGCCTTAACTGGCATTCAAAGATGTTGGGTGGGCGATCATTTACCTTATAGACACAGAGATATGTACCGAGACACAAAATTACAATATTAGTCAGAGATAACCAAGAACTGACAGCCAAGAATGACAAACATACAGAATAAATTACCTGTAGTGTGTTGAGCTGGTCCAATAAACAGGAGATCTTTCCAGGCACGGCCTTCGATATCAAATCTTGCAGAAAACGTTCCCTTTGGACAGCATTCCATCCCAAAAACCAGCTCAGCACACAACGCTGCTCCTGAAGCATGGCATAAGACAGTAGCACGGGGTCTTCTCCTGACCCCATGTTGAGGGATGCGCAAGACAGTTGCTCCAGACGTTGGGGGACAATGTCTCTTGGGGCACAAGGAAAACCTGTAATGGAAGCTGGGGAAAGAGTTGGCCAACCTTGTCTGTCAGACATTCCTAACTGTGTCGTTGTGGTTAACTGGGAGACCTGCGTGTGGGAAAGGTCTTCCACTGTGGGAGGCATCATGGATGCATCTGGCTGGCTTGAGCTTTGCAAAGCCTGGTGAAACCAAGCCATTTCTGAAAAAAGGTCAGAAAAGGAAGCTTTTAAACGTCAAATTATCGCCCACAATTTTTGTAGACACTGGTTGTTTATTGTTGGTAAACAATATACATAAACTGGAAAAGCTAAAGTGTTAAGACACCCGCGTTCGTGTATTTTAACTCATATTACTTCCTCCGTTTTTGTTGCGCCTTAAAATAATACAGTAAATGCATCTTAACGCGTGTATTTAGTACGTACACTTGTTCGTTACTTCCTTGTTAAAATCGTACTATGCTCGCTAATGTCTGCTAGCTACCCAAAACGAAACGAGCAACCTCCATTTTTAAAGATTAGGTGCATCAAATGCAATCTGAAAGAAAATGTTACCCTCGTCTCAGTTAGATTTGTCACCTTCCGTCGAATAAAAGCATGTTGTGACTTTCAACGTTGGTAACCAGGTAGAAAAGAGATCTCGGCTGACAGACGTGTAAACGGAGCTGCTCACTTTCTGTACAATAAACCGCTTGCATCTGCTCGGCTGACACAGCAGGGGGGGGGGCTCTACATATAGTACTTTAATTTCATTGTAAACTTATGATCTGTAATACCAAAGAACACAATGATTTAAGTACTTTATCTTATTAATAATCAGTTTATTAAATAAGTTGTTTTATGGCTAAAATTCTGGCGAATGACACATTTGAAGGATTCTGTCCATTTTTACCGACGATATGATATTGCAGGGCAAGATATTATACAGGGGTTTAATCAATGAGGTATTATTGGTATTACATAATGCATGTTTTCAGACAATAAATAGACGATTTGGACAGTTTAAGCCCACAGTTTTAATATTACGTTGTCTTAGGCATTCTTAACTGTTAAAACTAAAATTAAAGGAGGCAACACAACTCTGTAAACCAATGCCATGAGCAAGATGTTGACATACGAACGCATGTTTTCGAGGTTGTTATTTAGTCAAATATGTAAGTAACAACTTCGACAATTTCCCTGTTTCCGCTCCGCCTCTTCCGGAAGCGCTCATGGCGCGCTGACGTCAGCAGGGAAGGCGTTGCGGTCTGCGCGAGCCACAGAACGAGCGAAGGGAATCAAGATGGCGGACCTCGAAGACGTTACGCTAGACGGGAGGCCGCTCCATTCGCTCCGGGTGGCGGATTTGAAAGCAGCCTTGGAGGAGAGAGGGCTCCCGAAAAGCGGCCAGAAGAATGCTCTCATCAAGAGGCTCAAGGGGGTGAGTGGAAGCCGCTGTTTTCTCGGCCCCGTGGCAGTCCGACGCCCGCGAGTCGGAGGCCGAGCGTCGGTGGTCTCGCGCTAGCCGCTAGCGCGCACTAGCTGGTCTGCTCGTGCAGTTTGTAGTGTGTCATCGTGTCCCCCGCTAATGCCCATCTATGTGAATCATGCAAGAGCTCCCTTTATATTTGACGCATCTGAGATTTTGCATGCGCGCTTTGCGAGGGGGGCAGTGGGCCCGGAGGGTTCGAGGCGATGCCGTTTGTGTTTACAAGTCTCTGTGAACTGTGATGTGTTTTTTAACTTGTCGGCGGGTTCGCGCTTTGTGTGCAATAAGGTGTTAGGGGGTGGGGGTTACGAAACGGGGGCGCGCTTACATGTGTTTTAAATATTCCGTTTTTGAAATAATAAAGCATGCTGGCGAAACGGTGGCCCTTGAATGTCATATGCTTTGCTGAAATAAACAGTTGCTTTGATTCCGGTGGGGAGGGGAGGGGAGGGGGGATTGATTGATGTTCCAGGCGCTGCTTCTGCAGCGGCTTTGAAGTTGAATCTGAAGTAACTGTTACTGAGCAGATGTAAACAAACGACTGTCTCTCTTTCCTGATTGGCTTCTTTACGGTTTTCTTTCTTGCACTTGATTTTGTGATAGGCCACAACATTCGATAAACGCTATTGAAATAAATCCTGTGTAGTTTATACGTTTGTTAGGTTTCTGTCGCAAGCGTTAGATATTTCGCTATCCTCCAAACTAATCTCATATAGAAAGATATACATGTATACATTATTAATCGCCATTGAGAATTGCAGGAGCAGCCAGACAATTCCATGATAAATACAAAAATGTCCTAATTTAAGTAAATGTTTTTTTCTGGAATGTGCAAACACACTATGTGTGCAATACGTACGCACAAACAATCGGACGCGAGTGTGACAATTTGAACAGCTGTCCTGACAGAATTGCACTTAAAGCACAAAAACCTGTTGCACAGACAGGTTGATAGTCTGACTATTAATGGAAGTTATATGCATCTCCTTTGAATGTTCTGTTCTCCTCAAAATCTGAGAATGTAATTTTACAGTATCAGTCAGTGTAGCTAAAATATGATGACACTGTATTCTATCTGGTTCAAGGTTATCTGAAGGTGTTTGTTTCACTGGCAGTGATTTTTGTGTCCCATGCTGCAAAGTGTACTTTTGTACTTYGTACGCTTAATGAAGTGTGTATGTCTGTCGCTCTGCATGTGCAACAGGCTCTCATGTTGGAGAACCTTCAGAAAACCTCCTCTCATCACATTGGCCTGCAGCCTAACTCCCGGGTGAGCTGAACTGCAGCGTTTCATAGTTTAAACAAATATGTTACTGTACTATTTGCTATTAATTGCTAGCTGTATCGTACTGTACAGTCATACTGTTTTGAAATCTATGTGCATGTTTAGATTGGGGAGGAGATGAGCCAGAACTGTTTTATTAAACAGTACCTGGCAAAACAGCAAGAACTGCTCCGGCAGCGCTTGGAGAGAGAGGCACGTGAGGCTGCAGAAAATGATGGTGAGTATGTGGGATATTTTAAAGTGACACGTGTGTGCAAGGTTTTCTTTGCAGTCTTCTATCAGCTGGTTGCCCCCCCTCTTCATCCAATGGGTGAAACCATATAGGACAAATAAACATTACCTGCTTGTATTTTAAGATCAATGTAATAACGTTAATAGTACTAAAATGTGCAAGTATGTCAACATGTACTTGTCGTTTTAATGTGTAAGAGTAATACATTTTCAACAGGTTTAGTAAATACTGGTTAATTACAGCTATAGATTGGCTTTCCAAACAAATGTTAAGTCTCTCTAGAATAAAAAAGGTTTGCTCCTTAGATAAATGCCTACACAAGCATATTAATTGAATAATGAGATGATGGTATGTGACGTGTAACTACAACTTAAGTTAAAATAATTTTATTTGTTTAATGTTTAATTTAAGTTAATCCTTTAGTTAATGATTCAGTTAGTTATATGTGTAGTATGTGTAAAAAACGATAATGTTTGTCGATACTCGATAAAGTCGTTTTCGTTGATAACAATTATGGATGATTTTGCCTTTTTGTCATTATTAGGAACAGAGCAAGAGGCCAATGACAGCACAGTCTGTCCTCCCCCTAACCAGGTTAGAAACATCATCCTTAAAGTTTTTGTTCAAATAAATACAAATTCTGTTTGTACTTCTTTGTTTTCAAATATGGTTGGCATCATTAGCAATTCAAGGTTGTTTTATCTGTAGATCTTTTGGGGCCTAAATTTTACCATCTCTCTCCACCAGGATGTTGCTCCCTCCTTAGACCAACACAAACCCACAGCAAGTGAGGCTGAGGAGCTCAGAGAGAAAGAAATGCCTGGGCAGCCATCACCCTCCACACCTGCCCAGCCTGGGGCAATAGCCTCTTTGTCAGTGCGGGTTGTTGGGGAAAGAGGGCCGACCTCAAGCCATGTCCCAGCTGACAGTGACGACGACAGCGAGGGTGGCGATGACAATGAAGAGGAGGAACAGGAGTGGAAAGCGAAAGCTCAGCGGAGTCGCCGTGCAGAGCTGCCAAAAAGACAACCGGTGAGGGAAAGATCTGGTGGCTCACAGCAACAGCAGCCACCCCCCCGACATATACCCCTACTATCACAACAGCTCAGACAGCCCACTCCACCCCCATCCCCTCCACCCGAACTCTCGTTCCCACTCCCAGACACCCCTAAACAGAGCCCCCATAGTCCAGGAGAGCCCCCATCTAGGCAGCGCATGTCCAGCTCCTCCAGCTCGGGTAGTTCGAGTAGTGACAGTCGTAGCAGTAGCCCTGAACCAGCAGGTGACTCAGCAGAACGCAGACCAGGCCCTTTGACTTTACTGGCGCGTAAGATGGAATCTGAAGGTGCTTTCTCTGGGGCAGGAAGGCATGAGAAGGAGGCAGTTGATAGACAGGATGTACTTCCAGGGAGAGGCCACCAGGAGGGAGCTGTGTCTGCAATTAGCCACACGGCTAAAGCAGCGGCAGTTCTGTCGTATCCCAGTTCCGTGATCACCAACCAAGGGGTCAGTGTTGTCAGGGCAGCAGTGATAGAAGAAAGTGATGCCATGAAGCAGGATGGGGACAGCCGTGTTTTATGGGAGAGAGAGAATGAAAAGAGGCAGAAAGAACAAGAGAGACTGAAAGCCCTTGAAAAGGAGAGAGAGGAAAGGGAGAGAGCATTGGAAGAGCAAAAAGCACGAGTCTTGGAGCGGGAAAGGCAGGAACGAGAGGAAGCTCTTAAACGGGAGAGCGAAGAGAGAGAGAGAGCTTTACAGCGAGAAAGGGAAGAGAAGGAGAAGGCTTTGGAACTAGAGAGAGAGAGACTAGAAAGAGAGCGAGCTTTAGAGAGGGAGAGAATAGAGCGAGAGAGGATTGAAAGAGAGCAAGCATTGGAGAGGGAGAGAATGGAGCGAGAGAGGATTGAAAGAGAGCAAGCTTTGGAGAGGGAGAGAATGGAGCGAGAGAGGATTGAAAGAGAGCAAGCATTGGAGAGGGAGAGAATGGAGCGAGAGAGAATTGAAAGAGAACAAGCTTTGGAGAGGGAGAGAA
Organism: Botia almorhae; assembly: GCA_036877575.1. Lineage (NCBI taxonomy): Eukaryota > Metazoa > Chordata > Actinopteri > Cypriniformes > Botiidae > Botia > Botia almorhae. The sequence goes on from JAZGTJ010004822.1 coordinate 14,550, forward strand.
TGGAGCGAGAGAGGATTGAAAGAGAGCAAGCTTTGGAGAGGGAGAGAATGGAGCGAGAGAGGATTGAAAGAGAGCAAGCTTTGGAGAGGGAGAGAATGGAGCGAGAGAGGATTGAAAGAGAGAAAGCTATGGAGAGGGAGAGAATGGAGCGAGAGAGGATTGAAAGAGAGAAAGCTTTGGAGAGGGAGAGAATTGAAAGAGAACAAGCTTTGGAGAGGGAGAGAATGGAGCGAGAGAGGATTGAAAGAGAACAAGCTTTGGAGAGGGAGAGAATGGAGCGAGAGAGGATTGAAAGAGAACAAGCTTTGGAGAGGGAGAGGCAGGAGAGGGAGAGACTGGAGAGAGAAGCTGCTTTGGAGCAAAAGAGACAAGAAATGGAGAGGGCCAAGGAACAGGAAAGGCTGGAGAAAGAGAGGGCTTTAGAGAGAGAAAGAGAAATTGCTTTGGAACGCAAGAGGCAGGAGAGAGAGATGGAGATAGAAAGAGAAAGACTTGAAAAAGAGAATGCTTTGGAAAAAGAGAGGTTGCAAGCGCTTGAGAAACAAAGGAAAGCAGAGGAGGAGAGAGAGCGAGCAATGGAGAAAGAGAGAAAGGAGAGGGCTTTAAAAGAAGAAAAGCAAAGGGCATTGGAGGAGAAGGAAAGACAGGAAGAAAAGGCTTTGAAACATGAAAAAGAGGAGGAACGAGAGAAAGAAAGAGAAAGCCGTCTTCCTCCATGGAAGCGTGGTCGTGATATTGGTGGTTTCTCTCATCCAGTTGCCCATCCTGAAATTCAGGAACCTAAGAAACCTGAGGAGGGTGAGGCTGAGGAGCTGCAAAGTGTCAGCAAAGATGCTCCATCTACAGAGTCTGTCCCACCACAGTCACCCACACGTGCAACACCGTTGTCCCCTCAATCTTCCTCTAAGAAGTCCCGCATCCTTAGAGATGCTCCAGTGACAGCTCCTCTCCCATCCTCTCCAGCTTCTGTGTTGAAGAGACCCCGAACCTTCTCAGACAGACCTATGCCACAAGCTCCCTTAATTCCATTAGCAACTACACCTGGAGAACCAGTGCAAGAAAATGCTGCTCGGGCTCCTCAAACATCACTACAGGCTGGGAGGCAAGGAGTCCTTGTTTCAGCTCCCCATGAGCTGGAGAGCAAGACCCCAGAGACGACTGCCCAGAAGCGCGCACCACAAAAGGAAGAGAAGATGGTGGTAAGTGAAGCCCGCAGAGGGTCTCAGGACAATGAGTCAAGCCAAGACACTAAGCGTGAGACACTCAGAAAAGATGAGGATGAGAAGAAACCTCCCTCAGAGGAGAAACAAAGAGGAAGGGAAAAGAAAGAACTGGAGAAAAGAGAGAGGAAATCGTCATCCTCCAGTGATAGTTCCTCATCTGACTCAGACTCTGGGTCTTCGTCCTCTTCACATTCTTCTAGTTCATCATCTTCCTCGCAGGAGAAAACCCGTTCCACTTCAGGTGGTAGGAGGGTGAGTGGTTCAAAGATTCCTCATCTTTTCATCTGTCCTGTGTGTTCTCTCGCTCTCTCATTTTTGAACACTATGGAGGCTTCGCTCATAACAGAATGAGTGTTGTCAGCATCACACCTAGAATTCTCCTCAAAAAGAATGTATTCAGTCAGTTGTGTGTTGAGAACATTATTAAGAGCATTTTAAAACAGCTCTAAATACAGTAGAGACCATGGGGTTGCATGTATGTAAGTACTGATACTAAAGTAACTAATATTAATAACATTTTATGACTCCATTTTCCCCCCCTGTCCCCTTCTCTCATTTTGTCTTCCTCTGCTTGCAAGTTTTGTTTGTTTTGCAATGTTGAACCTCATTCGACCTAATGAACTGTGACAGTGGGTAAAAATTAGTTTTTGGGATTATGATGAATAAACTGCCCCACCCATCATTTCTTAAACATGATTTTCTTCTGAATTTAAATCAAGTGATTCACAAATGCATCACAGCTCTTTATGTTGATTAACAGATTTATGATACAATCAATCTCAGTTTAAATGCACGACAGGCTAATTCCATGTGTTGTTTTTAAAACTATAAAGCGCAACCCTCTCGCATACACAAATGCAAACAACAGCAGACCTTAACAGTACATTTTCCATCTTTTATAGTCTAGAGAAACACAGAAAGACTCTTCATCTCGGCACGCAGAGAAAGTTAGCCAACCCGTGGCGGTGACTGAAAAGCCTCCTGCAGCCCAGCGTAAAAAACGAATCTTCACAGAGCAAGAGGATAAGGATGAGGATGCCATCCAAACTAAGGTTCGTAATTAAGCAATTACTGATTTAATTCCTGGACCCAGATGAAGTCTAGTACCAGACTAAATGTTTAAGCACCTTCTGCTTGGCTTGTCTGTTTCTGTGCTGTTTTAGCATCTACGACACTGGACCAGCATGAAACACTTTATTTATATGCTGCATTTTCCTTTTCAACAGAAGCCATGCCTTGAACTACAGGATGAGAAGGAAACAGGTGGAAGGAAGGAAGACATTGGAGAAGATGAAGCTATGGAAGACACAACAAGGTCTGTCTTTGGCTACTGCTGTAAATTACTGTCTGCTGCAATGCACCAGAAACGGGTGCAAGAGTAACTTATTTCTCTTTTTATTAAGGCAGGTTTAATGGGAAAGACCTGCCAGCATTGGCAGAGAGAATTTTATGGCCTTGTGTGTATTATGACCATTAAACTAGTCATACTGGTGGTATGTTTTTATAACACATTGAGCTACGTTGGCCATTGAACTACCATTGATAAAGATGACTTTAGGAAGTGCGATGAAAAGGGTCAACATAAAGTGACGCATACATTATTTACCAGGTAGTTAAGTCACTTTAAAGGTTGTGTGAATTAAAGCCTAATCAGTATGAAGATGGTAATTCTTAGTGCTGTTACAGTTGATCTGTAACCAAAATAATGTCTATAAAAATGTTGTTGTTTGTAATTAAACGTAAATGATGGTTCTGATAAATGAGAAGACTAGATTTAGGATGATTTTGAATATTAATTGATTCTTGTAAGTGCATCAGATACTAAACTTAAAATGTCATTTATATTAAGCAAAGCGCTTTACACGGTTTATAACTTGAGAAAACCAGCAGTGGTTGTTGGGATTTTGAATCTCTTGGACACAGTTAACATTTACATTGAGGCATTTAGGAGACACTTATCCAAAGCGACTTAAAACGTGAGGAAAACAAAGAAGCGATATATCATGGGGTGGCAATAACGCGAAGACTACTGTACTGAGTTACAGTAATGTTTATGATGTAATGATGTACATTTATAGTGTAATTGGATTACATTTATTGAAAGTTTAGTTAGCTGACGCAAACGTCTAACGTAACTAATTATAAGAGCGCATTATAGAACGCATCCGTGTGAATTGCGGACAGGCAATCAGTGCGGCTGCCTCTCAGCCGGTGTTAATAGGGTCCTGCTGCAGTGAGTCTCGCGCACCTCCCTTTCTCTGATCTAAACATGGCTGTGCTGCGCGTTTCATTTGATCAATAACACTGGGTTCAAGGTGGCCCGTTAGCTTTGGGCGAGCGGCGTTAAAATAATTCGCCACGCGCCGTCCGTTTCTAGTCATTAGAGGCGCTGATAGGTGCGTGATCTCGCTGTGCGTTATGCTGCTCGACGGGAATAAAGCGGGTGAGGGAGGAGGAGAGAGATGCTGCGCTCCTATACACGCATCCCACAATGCGGCGTAGCGTTATTGTCTCGTTACTTCGTTACTTCATTCGCCATCGGTTCGTTGGTCTCAAAAGGCGGGGGGGGATTGAATCGATAGTATTTTCGCTCGTTTTGTCCGCCTCTTGAACGATGAACGAGAGTGACTGCTCGCCACGCGTGTTGTCACTCCACTCAGCGGGATGAGCGGTACATTTAGTCCGCGTGTAGCCCGGAGCTTTGATTTTGGAGGTCAATGTGAAACGGCAGTCGCAAGGTTATAGATATTGCATAGATATGATGATGTTACCCTTACAATTGCTCAAGCAGATGCTGATTTTAGGGATAATTCGTGTCGAAATGGCCTGTAATTGTGGCAGGTTATTTATAGAGTCGATGACTTGTGGAGGCAGTGTTTATAATGGACTCAAGTTGCTGGTGTTACAGAGCTATTAAAAACCCATGCCAGTTTAAAGTGCTTTTAAATGAATTATAATGGCATTTTCCTAAGTGTTCATTACAAATCTGACCTAATAAATGTGTGATTTTGTTTGGTAATTTGTCCATTACGTGAATGGCAAAACTGTTGGTGCTTCATCAGCTTTTACTGTTAAGACAAATAATGACTGATGCTTTGATTCTATGTAATCTCCTCTTTTTTTTCCCTCCTTGTTTTTGCTACTCTCGTTTCTCCTCAGTGAGGTGAAGGAGGCGGTCATGGCTGAGCCTGAGAAGGTTACAGAGAGCAGCGAGGAGGTAAGAGCAAAGAAAAGTGCCGGGATGACCCAACTGTATCATTCTTCAGATAACTGGACTCTAGGCAACAGCCAAACAAAGAGGCAAACAACATATATGGGGTGTCACCCTTCCCTATCTGTCAAAACCTTAAACAAATATTAAATAACATTCAATTTACATTTTAACATTTTCATGTCTCTCTGAAAGCAGACGCAGGCACGTTAGCATAACGGCTGATGAGTTTATTTGTAATCCATGTTCACCTGCACATAGTTAAAATTTGGTTATCACAAGCTGTTAGTGTATTTAGCCGCTCCTTTGTGGTCACGGGTCACGTAGCTGTTGTATGAACTTTTGCTGAGACTGTCAATGGTGGCGGCGGCAGCAGGGGGCGCTCTCTCATTTTGGCGGATGTTTTACACTCCCTTGATTGCTTTGTTATAAAGGTGCTCATGCCTCTTCCATTGCCCTTATTGGTCCCTACATACAACAGCTGCTACCTCTGCTACAGCATCTGTTCCACTGTCCACAAGCACTATGGCTATACCAGATATGCCCTCGAATCTGCTCTGCAGTGGAACATCAGGCAACAATGGCCTCATTACCACAGTGGAGTTGGCTAGCAGCACCTGTTGACTGGACTGGACTGTTAATAAGACTCTGTGTAATGTAAGAGTAGGCTGTCGAAGATGACACACAAGTCTCATGAGCCTGTGACAGTTCGCCTTAGAGAATGTTTTTGAGACAGCAGCTAGGGCGAAACTGAAGATTGTAAGAAGCCTGTAGCATATTAATGGACTCGTACAGCTACTTCAGGACTGTATGTGCTGTCGGTTCTGGTTTTAATGGAATTTACGATGGTGTCAATGGTACAGGGAAATAAGTGATCCCTCTCAACTTTACAATTTACCTAGACGATGTAAATGTTTTTAACAAAACTCTGGTGACGCTCAAATGGAGCGATTGACGACATGATCAATTTTAATGTTCTTAACCAGAGGACGGTATGATATTAGTAATGTAACTGTAATGTGGAAAGTTGTTTTTTTGTGTAGGAAAGACCTTTAATTCTTAATAATATAGAATTGGCTACATGCGTAGTCACATTGTCAATTGCAAATTAGAAGTGTGCAAAATGTGTTTGTAAATACTCAATGTTCTCATTGGTATGCTAAAGAGGCGGTCTTTCCTTATTCATTTCCTATCATTTTGTTTTAGTTAATCCATTGTTGATGGTTTTCAATTGTTCTTCCAATTTTTTTTTTTTCCCTCACACACATGCGTTCTGTCCCTCACTGTATATGCTTTTTTTGCAATATCTGTCTGCTCACCTTTTCCCTCGGCCTTGGATGTGTTTGTCTTTCAGAGTACCACGCCAAAGACCTTCTCTGCCCGAAGAATCTCACTTGGCAGTGAGTATCCTTTTTTTATTGCTTGAAGACATTTTTTACTTCATTCGATTGTTACGAGTTTTTCTACCATACATATCTAATGTAATACAATCTTGATAGGTTTGCTGTCAAAAATACTCTAAAGATTCTCCAGATTTGGAGCTGTTTTCACTGACCCGTGTTGTCTTTCTGCAGGCAGCAAACCGTCTCCTGGAGTGGTGAGTTCGGAAGGGGAAGCGGAGACTGCGGGCGGGGCTAATGCTGGCAGAAAGAGGCGATGGGGCTCAAGTACAGCTGTCACTGCCAAGAAACCGTCCTTCAGTATCACCACAGACTCCCTGAAGGTCAGACAAATATGAAGTTAATGCTTGGTTATGAAGATGAATGAGTTGATGGTTACTAGTATTATAGGGTGAGCTGCTCGATCTGAAATCTGTCCTCCCCTAAAGTCCAGCCCACAATAAACGGCACTAAATGCATTATTTCTCCTCCTCAGTCTTTAATTCCAGACATCAAGCCCAGCTTGGGCCAGGAGGCTGTTGTAGACCTGCATCCAGAGGAGATGCATCTGTCTGGGGAAGAGGATGGTGGAGAGAGAGGCGACCAAGACCTGAAAATCAGGCGAACTGTAACACAGGTACGTGTTCTCTCACTACTTGAGAGATGAGATTTGTGTAGTTAAATTTACCGCAGAAAATTAGAAGTGTTTTAAATTGATTGCCTGTGTTAGTGACTCTTGGGGATTTCCTGTCTCAACCCAAAAACAGGTTGTGCCCTCTGACACACAAGAGAATGGACAGAAGGAATCTAAAAGAAGCGAACGTGAGGATGAGGAGGAAAGACACGACAGGCGGGACAGCCAGGAGGAGAAAACAGAAGGGTCCATTCAGGTTTCCATGGATGCAGAGCCGTCTTTCCCAGAGCGTGATGTGGATATAAAGATGGGTGAGAATTCGGAAAGAAACTAATTCATTTATATAAGTCTTGCATTGACAATAGTCTGAAATATCCAACTGGATCACTTATGGCTTTGATTTTCTTGTCATAGTGACCCCCAGCGACACACTGATCCGTCGGTCCATTAGCCAGCAGAAGACAGGAGTGAGCATTACCATTGATGACCCAGTCCGCACAGCCAAGCAACCCTCTCCTCCCCGTGGAAAACTGTCTAACATCGTCCATATCTGCAACCTGGTACGCTAAATTCTGGGCGTGTTCTACACACAATTCTACAATACATTCACCTGTTCATACTTAAAAGGAAAGTGGTTCCAGGTTGAATGACCTCAGAGTTGTGTGATGTGTCTTAAGGTGAGGCCGTTTACACTGGGCCAGTTGAAGGAGCTGCTGAACCGCACAGGAACTGTAGTCGAGGAGGGTTTCTGGATCGACAAGATTAAATCTCACTGCTACGTCACTGTAAGTCTCTTCCTTGTGTCTGTAGTTCTGTCTTTGTGGATTTTAAAGCTTATTCTTACCTGATTTGTTACTGTAGTTGGGGATGATTTGCTGCTGCGTGTGCTTGACTCTTCTTTACCTGTTCTCTCCATCTTTCAGTACTCCAGCACAGAAGAGGCAGTGGCCACACGGGCAGCACTACATGGGGTTAAATGGCCCCAGAGTAACCCCAAGTTCCTCAGTGTTGACTTCTGTTTGCAAGAGGAGGTAAGGATTCATTTTACCTTGTGGTTACACATACCTGAAATAAAAATGTTTTCAGTTCTCTGTGGAAACTGATTCCATCTCATTCCTGGTGCTGCTTCTTAGTTGGACTTTCATAGGGGTCTTGGGGCAGCAGGTGAAAAGCCACCTGAGGAGGCCCGTGGGGCAGCAGCTGCCGGGCCTGGCCGTCCACTCCCCCAACCTCTCATTCCAGAGCGTGACCAGTGGGCGGAACGTGAGAGAGAGATGGAACGACGGGAAAGGACCCGTGCGGAAAGGGAATGGGACCGGGATAAGGTGAGAGACTTCAGCAAACCCGGAGAGGAACGGGAGGCTGGGACCAGACGATCACGATCTAAAGATCGCGAGAGGCGGCGCAAGGAGAGAGGGAAGAGCAAAGAGAGGAAGACCGACAAGAAGGGTGAGGAAAGCATAGCACACAAACAAAGTCTTATTGTACACATGGAGATTGTGCTTAACACATGCAAATAATTTGATGTTTTAGAAAAAGGTCCAGAGGAGCCACCTGCTAAACTGCTGGACGACCTGTTCCGCAAAACCAAAGCGGCACCCTGCATATACTGGCTCCCCCTCACTGAAGAGCAGGTGTGTTTCTGTGTACAGTTTTGTAACAGTCGTGCTAGCTAAGGGAAATGTCACGTATTGTGCTCATATGTAAACCCCTCAACCCAAGTAACACACAAAATTTGTCCAGCTAACATAGATGATGCCTCAAATTGTGTGGCCAGACCACACTAGCAATGTGGTGGCATCCACTTAGTATTCATGATGTGCAGTTTTGCATGAGCAAACACCACTCACTTTTTCCTTTGAAAGTCTAGTCATGTAGTTCTGTTGTTTAATTTCGTAATGGCAGTATGTCAAAGATGTTCAATTCCCATCATGCTTTGCATTGCAGGTAGCACAGAGGGCAGCTGCTCGTGCCGAACGCATGAGGGAAAGAGAAAAGAGGAGGAAGGAGATGGAGGAGGAAGAGGATAAAAAGCGCGAAGAGGAGCGCAGGGAGAGGATGAAGGCCAGCACGGCAGCTGCAGGGGAGAGCGAGAGAGAGCGCGACAGAGAACGAGACAGAGGTCGAGAGAGGGAGCGAGAGGGGGACAAGAGAAAGGAGGGATATCGCCGGCCTGGTGGCAACAGCGCAAGCGGGAGCAGAAGGTCACGAAGCCGCAGTGACCCTCCACCCAGAGACCGACGACGCTAAAGAAAATCTGGAACTGTCTAGTGTATAACCCCTGTAACAGCTCTATGCCTACCTTTCTGAGGACCAACTCAGACTCTGTACACACACATACCCACACACAATCTGCATAAAGACACACACAGGTGCACACACTCATTGGGACCATGGTGGTGCTGTGTCTCCATGTAGACTCTTATCTCGTTGTCTCTTGACTGGGCTTTAAGACTCCTGGTGTTCATTGTCCCTTTCTCAGTGTTAATGGACTTCTGATATAACTGGGCCGTACTGCAAAACATCCTCTTGTTTAAAATGTCACCAGCTGATGGTAAAGCAGGGCTCTTTGTTCCTAGAGCTGCGACCCACAGCCTCTGCCCTCATGATTTTTTCTTTAGGTAGATTTTTTTGAGGTTTGGTCAAGTCCGTTTTCTTCTTCAGTGCAGTGTTACCACTCGTGGACAAGCAAAGCTGCCTTCTAAAAGATGCTCTGATCGCTTTGATGTGACTTTTGTCCAGTCTCTACCTTTATCATGCGTTTCCTTTTCCTCCGTTTGCCCCTCACATTTATTTTTATTGCTGTTGCTCTGTATTGTCTGCCTTTTCCCGCCCTTTTGCCGTTTCCCACGTTGCCATGAAGAATGGGATGCATATTTAACCTTTTCACATTTGGTTTTAAATTTTTTAAAATTGTTTTAGCATAAAAGCTGACATTTTGTTTTCTTATTTTTTGTTTACTCCTGTAAGTGCTGAATGTACAAAATAAAAAGGATACATCTAAGATCTGAACAGGCGGATTCTTTATTGGTTCTTGTGTGTAGGGGGGGGTCGGCTTGTAAACATTCTGGAGTTAAAGGTTGTCTGGACTGACGTGACAAAACTACATTGTTCTCATGATCACAGAGCTGCCCTCACAGGAGGCATCCGATGAATTTCTATTTTTGACGCCTCTGTTTCGCTGCTTTAGCCACTTTATTTCTCTCCTGTTTATCTGAAAATTCAACTGAATGTTACTGATTGATTGCTGGGCTGTTTTTGGTCTATATATTTAACTTCTCACTGATGCGTTAAAGCCCATTCTGGACAGTCTTGGTCTGGTTTACTAATTTACATTTTGTTTTTAACAAATACGTTATTGCAACATTTCTTAAATTCTTTTGATAATTTGAAGCTCACACAAAGTCCGTTTTACCAATACAATCTATTTACACTGATTCATTTTAATCATTTAGCAGATGCATTTATCCAAAGCAACTTTAACAAAATGTAGTTTTTTTTTACTGTTGTTGAATCCTAGACTTCAGACAACTGACCAGTTAGCTACATTGCTTCCAATGCCAACACAGCATTACTTACCTGAAACCCTCAGAATCAAAGACCTGCATTTCCCAAACGGTAAATAGTGTTTCTATGGCAATCTACCATCTCTGTCTCTCTCAGCTTCAGTTCTAAGACGCTTCATTGCTGTAGCAAGCACATAAAGGCTGTTCAAACCATGCGTTTTTTTTTGCTCCATAGTCTAAAAGTATCATTATTGACACCACAAGGAGGCAGACTCTACAAGTCTAAATGTACAAGTCACATGCTTCTTTTCTCTCCCTTAGACCTGACTTTCTAGTCCAGATACAGTTCTCCACTACCTCATCAGAATTCAAGCAATAAAACCTTACGGCCTATCTGTACCGGCTGATTCAGTTCCATCCAGTTACTCTGCTGCAGTTGCTGGGTTGCATGAAAGCATTTATAAAGAGGTCATGCGTAACAGCTCCAGACTCAATTACCTTTAAAAGCTATTGTTGGCCAGTTACGTATTGCAAGCAGGTAAATATAATGGCTGTGAAAATGGTCACACCCTGTCTGTGTCTTACACCCACTCTCCTATTTGTATTCTCATTTTAGCTGCTGAGGTCCGTTCTCTCTATTGCTTTGTCTATCAAAATTCCCCTACGCTTCCTTCTTGCTCGCTCGCTCTTTTTCCCCTCTCTCTGTTCTTTTGCCTCGTTCCCTCTATCGCCATACAAGGGCTTTGACGTCCTTCCTGTCAAGCTCAGCAGAGGTTCTCTGTAATTAGTGTACTGGTGGCTGAGTGGAGCATTTTCCCAGCCTGATGCAATACACTCTGCACAGGGCAGCTAAACTGGGTCGACCCTCCCATGCCCGCACGGTGCCCAGCCCAGCACCATTTCTGTGACCCACAGTCTCTTCCTGAATACGCGTGCACACTGGATGCTTTCAGAGGCATAGCTTGGTTTGTTGAGTTAGCAGTCTGTTGCATTTGTTACAGTACTTCATGTAAAGTGATCCATTCTGTGGACATTTGGAAATACAACTGCACATCATTTAAAATCCATTACCCAGAATTCATTTCTGAAGGGAGTTTTTGCATGTGTGTGTCAGACAGATTGGAGACTTTCGGATTAGGGGGCACTTGTTGCATCATTTTTTCATAAGTTCAAAAGCAGTATGTCTCTCTTAATATAAAGGTAGCTATCAAAAACGTTCCAGGTTTGATGCCACAAAAAAATTACTCAGTTTCTTACATTATGCAGACAAGTACAAATCATGTCAACGTTTATAATGGAAGTCTATGGGTAAAGTGTTACACTATAATAAACATTAAAATACACTATTTTAAAAGTCAAACCACAAGACGTGTTAATATGAGATCAGTGTGGTGATACTGCTTAAAAATCTTGTTTGTAATTCCTGCTAAAAACTAACCTGTTAAATTTTGGATTGTATCTCAGGTTAAAGAATGGGATGGCAAGAGCCATTACCCAGGACTATAGCTAAGAGAGGTACATTCTAATAGCCCAAAGTCCAAACGACTCCCACTTCAGTTTATAAATGTAGTTAAGAAAATAATAACGTTAAGAAAATAACTCCCCGAGTACTATGCAATTGTATGTTTAAATCAGCAGAAGTTATGAATTTCAGCTTTAACTAAAGTCATTGTTTGCGGTGTATTGCTTGTCTGAGATGGTGAAAATGCGGGTTAAAATCGGTATTATAAAACAGCCCCTACTTTATCCCTTCGGAGCCCATCTGGAGCCCGTCTACCGATTCTGTATTGTCTATAGCAACGGGAGCGTGAGTTTATGTTCGGATAGCGTGAACGCGCAGAGCGTCGCGTCGCGTCGTGCCTAACAACGCCCCTCCGCCAAAAAACGTAGTTCTTCATTAAACAACAACACAAAGACCCAGCGGCGCAGTGATGCTGATGTAATGAGGTCACAGGTGTGTGTTTATAGAGTAATGGACAACGAGCTGGGCTCAACCAGTCAGTTAATCAACAGGCAACAGATCTGAACAATGTACAACCGCCTACAGTCTATACAACAACAATACACAGTGAACCTCCATCAATCACCATACGGGTTTGGAAACAACATGAGGGTGAGTAATAAAAACATTTTTGGTGTTCCTGTAACTAGGTTTAAAACCCAAACAAGGCAAAGCCAAGAGCAGGGACAACGTTACAGAAAATGTCCATTTTGTTGAAGGATTAAAACCCTTGTACAGCTGTAAATCAGTCAGGTAATGTAAGGATAGCATAATGCCCCTGCCCTCAGATCAGACCACCACACCACATCCTGTCAGTTCAGTGATAAGTGCTGATGAATGAGCAGTGTAAACAGATTTTAACCTCAGTAAGCAATCTTCAGCAGACGCCCCCCTCTCCATCCCACCACACTGCCTTTGGTGTCCAGCAGTTGGAGAAACAGACCACAAGACTCCCAGCTCGCTTTTCAAAGCTCATCTCTGATGTGGCTTTCTCAGAAATGTTCGACCTCCTTTTCTGTCTCGCGTTACCCCAAACCCACTTAGTTCAAGCTGTAAAAACGTACATTCTTCCTGCAAAAAAAGACACATTTGGGAGTTCTGCTTAACGCACGAAACCTGGAAACCACTGTCTTTTTCTCGATCTGTTATGAACGCCTTTGTTTACATTGATGTCATTTTTGCTGTATTTGTGCATCATGTCCCTCATCTGGTTTCATGTTTGTTTCGCTTTGAGTTAGTCTTGGTGATGACATGGATTTATATATGAGAACCACATGTGGTTGAGAGCTGGTGGAGGAGGGGCGGAGATCTAATGCAACACAACTTCACAGGGACCTCTGGGAAAAAGAAAATATTAAAGACAGACATGGAGGGAAACATATACCTCATGCTTCTGATGTGGCAGTCCGGTCATTAAAGTTATAAGGTGAAGAAAACCGTCTACTTACTTATTGCAGGCCTGAATTGAAGCAGGGGGGTTTCCTGGAGGATGTGACTGGGTCAGACTGAGGGTAGCTGGGCTTGGTCAGGTAGGGGGAGGGTAAAAGACTGATTCAGCAGCTCCTAGTGGGGAGTCTTTTCCTGCCCGGTGTGAATACGTTTGCCTTTTAAACAAGGAGAGGAAAATACCAACGCAACAAGTTAAGAGTTGTTGATTGTTTTACTTCCTACAACCTGTGTTTTTTCACAAGACCTTGTCTGGCATTGTGAGGAAAAAACTCACACCACACCCCATTTTAAATGTAGACGGTATGTTACGTTTTCCATAGCTCAACACATTTATACAGATTTTACTTTTATGTACATTTCCAGCACACTCAGCATTACCTAGAAAGATCTAAATCTATACTAGCACACAAAAAATTCACACACTCCTATGCAAACATCAGAAGGCCCTTAATGTAAGTGTTTGATTAGTACACAGACACACTTCCAATCTGACGTGCAAGATGGATATTTTTCTGTTGTTTTTTATAGAAGTAGCAGATATATTATACTGCGGTTCAAATGTTAAAAATTCAATATAATAATTAAAAAAGCTAGCAACTAGAATGAGCTAACAGAACCTATTAATGAACTGTATGTTTATAGATATAGATATGAATGTACAAGAGTGAAGATTAGCAACTCGCACTGTAGCTATATGGAGATGTTCAAAAACACTGTGGAAYGGATTATGACCTTTTGGGTCTGATCTGTTGCTTGATTTGAGACATGATCAAATTTGAACCATGTGTAACCTACATTAGAACTGTAACTTTTTGACTTTGCATTCGTGATGTAAAACTACATCCTGTACAGGCCTGGTTATGGAAAACATGTGTTTGCATTTAGCAGCATCGTTTTCACATGCGCTCATATATTCCACACAGAAGGCTTATGTTAAAGAAGTAATGATAAAACCGCTGCCACAATGTATTTTCCAAAACATTTGTCATTATTGGTAACAGATAAAATCCTTTGTTCTAATTTGTATCATTTTCCAGCACGTTTATTTACCTTATAAGTAGCTAGGCTATATTAACTAGCGTAATTCAACAAAATTACTACTTAATGTGGTCAAAGTTTACATTTATGACGCATCTTGACTGTTTAAGAGTTAATTAAAGCTGCAGTCCGTAACTTTTGCTTTTCTCTGTTTAAAACAAAGTTTTAAAGTTACTTATAATACTTATAATCATAATAAGCACATACTTATTATTATAATCATTATATTAAGCTTACCGTTGTGAATCTTGGTAAGGAGAGTGTTTTGAACACTGATCTGTTATGTGCTTATGTACTTTAACTAAAAAGGTTATGGGTTCCAGCTTTGAACATTTTCCCCAGCTGTTTGAAAACAAAGCTTTGCTTTCTGCAGTCTAACTACAACCCCTATTCCAAAAAAGTTGGGACACTTTGTAAAATGTAAAAACAGAATACAATGATTTGCAAATCTCACACAAACCCATGTTTTATTCACAACAGAATGTAGAAAACATGAAATGTTTAAACTCGCATTTTAGGAAAAATTGAATTTTGAATTTGATGGCAACGGTCACGTTCTTTAAATCATTTTAACATGACACTTCAAAGTCTGTTTTTTTTTACTTTGGTCTGTCAAGTGAAGGTGTTCTAGCATGTGATTAACCCGAACAGAAAGGTCAAAAGCTAAAATGGACGGCAAAGAGCATGCAACGTTTTTTCTCTACCCTGAGAAAAGTGCTTAGGAGAGAAAGAGACTTTAAATGTTTGTGGTGCTGCTTAATGTTTTCAGTTAAGCCTGACTGAAAAAAACTTTGCAGAAACGGAGAAAAGTCAGGTTTACTTGCCCGGGGAAAAAGAGAGAGAGAGAGAGAGAGAGAGAGAGAGAGGGAGAGAGAGAATTGTGGGCAGAACAGAAAGTGCTGAGGTTGTTCTTCATACTGCAGAATCAGCTGGGAAAAGATTGAACTTGTTAAAAAAAGTCGAAA